>JH432112.1:111967-156654 GCA_000239455.1 Strigamia maritima
TAAACATTCCTAAAGCAGGCGACCTTGATATGCGACCTCTGCAGTCATGAATACGAACAACATTGAAAAAAAAAAAAATTCAAAATCTCCAATTTTCAACCCTAAAAAAACCCCAAAAAAGTGACCAATTGACATCAATAATCAATTGATGACTTGTTGACACCTTTTAAGACACTTGGTGGGGTCGAGTGGGGGGGTACTTTGAAGTAGAGAGTGGGGAAAGCTCTTTTGTCACTTTTCAAAGACTCAATTTACTCTGCCCCCTTTCGAGAAAACAAGAAAATAAAGAAAAAAAAAGAATCAAGGTCACCTTTTAACCCCACCTAGCGAGAGGTATCACACCTGTTTGGTAGGGAATGTGTCATTGAGGTGGGGGCGTGGGGTCAAGGTGAGTACTGCCATCAAATTGGCTGTTTTGAATATGTTTGAGGCGACGCCCAGATGTCGCTACTGAATTCAAGTGACACATTAAATGTGAGGAATTTTTGTTTAGAATAAATGAATTTTTTAGGGGTTTTGTTTTGTTTTGTTTGTTGGTGATGTGTGTGGATGGTTGTAAGGGGGGTGGGGGAGGGGGAGGGGGTTAGAGCAATTAGGGTTGATTTGAGTTAAGGTGAATTGCTAATTAGTTTGGGTTTTAAGGGGTTGAAATTGAGGTTTGAAGGGTTTTTGGTTTGGTTTTAAGTGGTTTTTGATGAGTTTTTTTTTATGATTTTAAAGGATTTTGTGGGGTTTTGTATTATTTTTTGGGGCTTTTTAAGTGGTTTTGGGTTTTTATTTTTTTATTTTTTATTTTTTTTTTTTTAAAGATTTTTCAGATGGTTTTAAGTGAGTTTCTGATTTCTGAGATTTGATTTTTAAGTTAGTTTTTCAGGATTTAAATAGTTTTTGGTTTTAGTTGAGCTTTTAGTTGTTTCAAAATGGTTTCAAGTGCGTTTTTACTAGGTTTTAATGCTTTTAAGTGGGTTTTTACTAGCTTTTAATGCTTTCAAGTGAGTTATTCAGGTTATAATTCGTTTTAAGTGTTTTTTTTTTATTATTATTAAAATGGCTTTAAATTGATTTTTTAAGTTTTAAATGGTTTTTATTGAATTTTTAGGTTTTAAATGGTTTTTATTGAGTTTTTAGGTTTTAAATGGTTTTTATTGAGTTTTTTTTAGGTTTTAAATGGTTTTTATTGAATTTTTAGGTTTTAAATGGTTTTTATTGAATTTTTAGGTTTTAGATGGTTTTTATTGAATTTTTAGGTTTTAGATGGTTTTTATCGAGTTTTTTAGGTTTTGAATGGTTTTTATCGAGTTTTTTAGGTTTTAAATGGTTTTTATTGAGTTTTTTAGGTTTAAATGATTTTTATTGAGTTTTTTAGGTTTTAAATGGTTTGTCCCATAAAAATAAATAAATTTTCACTTAACCTTAAAAAATATGTACATCACAATAAATTAACATCATGAAAATGTTAAAAATAACAAATTTCCCATACATTTTTCTTTATGCTAAAATTAAAATAAATAAATAAAAAAAACATTAAAAACTCAGGAATTTTTAAAATTTACATGATAAAATATAAAATTACTGAAATTAATTAAAATAACAAATTTCCCATACATTTTTCTTATGCTAAAATTAAGATAATACAAAAAAAAACATTAAAAACTCAAAGGAATTTTTAAAAATTTTAATATTTACAAAATGAAATTACTAAAGCAATTTGAAAGCGAAAAACAAGTCTTAATTACACATGTTATTTTCATTCAAGACACTTAACTCATTGATTTGATGTTGGAATTTTTTTTCCTTCTGGTGACTGGATTTAGAAGCAGTGAATTTTGAATTGCAACTGCTGTCAGCTTAACATGCAGCTAAGCTGTAATTAAACTTAATCAATCATTCCCTTTTATAAAAACTTGATCAAAAGATGAAACAATTTCTCTTGCAAATTGCAACAAATTGTTTGACATGTCTAAACTCTAAATAATATTTTTTTTTTATTTTTTTATTTTTTTTCTTAGGCACAGCAAATCCTGAAGTTGGAAAATCACCTCCAAACAAAAAACAAAATCTGGTAAACAAAAAAAAAAGAAAAGTATTTGATGAAATAATATTAAATTTATTGTATTTTAGGAGTCCAATGATGGGAAAGCAGGAAAAAAGACTAAAAACAACAAATCTAAACCTTTTACTAGTGTTTTTAGTAATAACAAACCACATACAATCCAAAGGGCTTTGGATGACTCTTGTATTCAACAAGTGAGTGTTTTCTTCTTTTAGTATTATTCAGTAGTTGCATTCGAAAATGAAAACCAACCTGGTTTCAGCCGTTTTAGAAAAGTTGCTTTTAGCCTGGTGTTGGTTTTAGACCTTAAAAACTGCTTAAACCAAAACGATTGCCAGTTGGTCGTTTTAAACCTGGTTATTGGTTATAAGGGTTTCAGCAGCATTCTGTAGCAGCCATCTTGGATCAAGCATGGTGTTTCTCAACTCCAAACTGAGGTTTTAGCAAATAAAACCTGCAGATTTTGTAGGTGGGGACAACATTTAACATCATCCTAACGACTCCATGTAAAATCGGCATAAAAATAAGTAAGAGTTGCGAAAAGTAATGACAAACTATTTGGACGGACGTCAGCGAACATCGTGGCCGCGGAACATGCACCTACGTCGACCACGATGTTCGCTGACGTCCGTCAAAATAGTTTGTCATTATTTTTCACAAATCTTACTATTTTTTAGCTGGATCATCATAGAATATATTAGCCAAAATGGAATAGACAATGTTTTTTATTGGGCATGGTGCGGATTGTAGTAAGTTTTGGTATTTTGGTGTTTTTTATTGGGTATAGAGTAAATTTGGTGTTAATTTGTTGTTTTTAGTGGAAATTTGTTATATTGTTGTAAGATTCGGGATGATGCAGGCTATAGCTAATGTTAGTTCTCATTGTGAATAATGCAGGTAGTAGCAGTGGCACTTTAAGATCACTTGGGACCATGGCCAATGAATTTTTAGGGCTCTTAATGCCTCAAAATGAAAAAAAAAATTGTCTAGTAATAAAAGCCAGGCATGGGAAACATGCAGGCAGTAAAATTGTGTATTCTATTAGGGATAATGCAGGAAACAGCTGCATTTACCTTTAAAAAAAATAATAAAATGACATAGATGGAAAGGAATGATGTAAATTAAAAAAAAAAAAATAATTTGAAATTTCTTAATTCAAGTCATAAATACCGGAATAATAAAATTTCCCTATGGAATGCACAATAAAAGAAATAACAGCGAGGTTACAATTTATTCAACCTATTTCCTGGTGAATGTGGATCACCTGTAACCTAAACGATCGAGATATGGAATATTCAGGTCATCTAGTGATCAATTCCAAGGATTTACCGATAAAACTGATTATTTGAGCCGTTGTTTTTGGAGCGTCATGTTCAGCAGCACCATGTTTAGCAGCGCCGTGCGGTGAGAGTTAGTAACGAATTTCGAATGGAGTTTTTTTCGGTTAGGTATGTATTTGATGTTTGAATGTGTTGATGTGGTGTTGATTCGCACTAGTGGACGTGGTTTCAAGTGCATCGATTGACCATGGTGTGCGTTTGCGAAAATTATTTACTTCCGGAATAGTTATTCGTGGGCCGGTGGTTTTCGTGCTGCACGAGGAAGGATTTAGATTCGCTTAGTTTGAGTTATAACAAGTGGATAATACAATAATACCGGTACCGGTACTGGACGTGTTGTGTAATGTTTTGTTGTTGTTGTTGTTGTTGCGTAAATGTTAAAGTGAATAGAAATTGCGTAATGGATGTGTGGGATGGGGGCTAGCAAGTAGCAATCATGGTGAAAGAGACCATGCTAGGAACAGATGAATTAGGAAGGAGTTTTATGGGGAATATTTATTTTTATTTTGTGGAAATTGTTGAAATGTAAAAATAGGAAATTTTATTAAGTACAAATTTTTCAATTTTTTTACTTTTTTTTCTTCACTTTTTTTCAACTTTTTTTCACTTTTTTTTTTCATTTTTTTTTTTCAATTTTTCTCACAGTTTTTCTTAAATTTTTCCCAATTATTCTTAAATTTTTCCCAATTATTCTTAAATTTTTCCCAATTATTCTTCTTTTCCAATTTTTTCCAGTTTCTTCTTTTTTTTTCTTAATTTTGTCTGGATTTATTTTTTATTTTTTCAGTTTTTTCTCGGTTGTCTTTAATTTTTTTCAATTTCCTCAATTTTTTTCTTCAATTTTTTTTCAATTTGTTTTGAATTTCTTCAATTTGTTCTGAATTTCTTCAATTTGTTCTGAATTTCTTCAATTTGTTCTGAATTTCTTCAATTTGTTCTGAATTTCTTCAATTTGTTCTGAATTTCTTCAATTTGTTCTGAATTTCTTCAATTTGTTCTGAATTTCTTCAATTTGTTCTGAATTTATTCAATTTGTTCTGAATTTCTTCAATTTGTTCTGAATTTCTTCAATTTGTTCTGAATTTCTTCAATTTGTTCTGAATTTCTTCAATTTGTTCTGAATTTATTCAATTTGTTCTGAATTTATTCAATTTGTTCTGAATTTATTCAATTTTGTTCTGAATTTTTTAATTTCTAAAAGTTTTTTCTCAATAATTTTTTCTCAATTTTTCTCAATTTTTCTCAATTTTTCTCGATTTTTCTCGATTTTTCTCGATTTTTCTCGATTTTTCTCGATTTTTTCTCTGATTTTTCTCGATTTTTTCTCAATTCTCAATTTTTCTCAATTTTTCTCGATTTTTTCTCGATTTTTTCTCAATTCTCAATTTTTTCTCAATTTTTTTCCATTTCTTTCTCATTTTTTAATTTTCCTCAATTTTTCATTTTTCTTTAAATTATTTCATTTTTCTCTCAATTTTTTCATTTCTTCACAATTTTTTCATTTCTTTATCTTTTTTTTTCATTTCTTTCTCAATTTTTTTTACATTTTTCTCAATTTTTTTTATATTTTTCTCAATTTTTTATATTTTTCTCAATTTTTTATATTTTTCTCAATTTTTTATATTTTTCTCAATTTTCTTCTATTTATTTCTTAATTCCTTCAATTTTTTTTCCTCAATTACTTCTATTTTTTATTTTTTAAAAACCAATTTCATCATTCCTAATCACACCACCCTTTGAAATGAAAAATCCATCACACCACCAACTTGATCAACAAACTGTTCGTTTTAAAATTACATTTTCCCCCACATCTATTCATTTCCAAATCCAAAACACCACAAACAAACACCAAACACATTCACAAACCAAAAAAAAGAAAAAAAAAAAGAATAAATTTCCATTTCTCAAGGCCGAAGCCAAAAAGACAAAAAAAAACAAAAAAACATTGTTTCTCTTATACTTTTGCCCATAGTGGCAAAATGCAGTGGCGCCTTTAGGACTTAATAGCTCTATGCCATGCACACACTTGACTGCACCCACCTCCTGCGGGTTCCATCACCACCAGGGTGTGGAAATCGTCTTCCAACAAGTACAACAAGCCCCCTGATTTTTTGTTTGAATATTTTTGGCTTCATTTGCATACATTATGCTACTTTTGGGGAAAATATTTCGAGGGACCTTGAAAGTGGTTGCTAATGGCTTGAAATTTACACCAACAACTTTAATAGTCGTAAATATCATGAAACATGAGGAGAAAACTGTAAAAATAAAAAAAAAATAAAAAATAAAAAATGTGAGGAAAATGGGCAATTATTTGGTTGTGATGTTGGATTTAGAAGGATTTTGATGTTTTTTGACGGGTTTGTTGATTGTGTGATGGGTTTTTATGGTTTTTTATGAGTTTTTTTGGAGGATGTGGTGTTATTCCAATTGATGCTAGATTTTTGAGGTTGGATAAGTGTTATAGTGGTATAGTGGTTGATGGAATTGTGTTTTTTGAAGGGTTGGCATGTGAGTAAATTTATTTAAAAAGAAAATAAACTGAAAAATATATTTGAAGGTTCATTAAAAGTGATGAAAATTGGTGAAAATCAGTGAAAAATCGATTAAAAAGACTAAAAAACCAATGAAATCAACTAAAAATCAGTGAAAGTCGGTTAAAAATCAGTGAAAGTTGATTAAAATCAGTGAAAATCAGTAAAAATTGGTTAAAAATTAGTGAAAGTCGGTTAAAAATCAGTGAAAGTTGATTAAAATCAGTGAAAATCAGTAAAAATTGGTTAAAAATTAGTGAAAATCGGTTAAAAATCAGTTTAAAACTAGTGTAAATCGATTGAAATTAGTAAAAATCGATTAAAAATCAGTTAAAAATTAGTGATAATTGATTAAAACTAGTGAAAATCGATTAAATTTAGTGAAAATCGATTAAATTTAGTGAAAATCGATTAAATTTAGTGAAAATCGATTAAAATTAGTGAAAATCGATTAAAATTAGTAAAAAATCTATTAAAATCAGTAAAAATCGACTAAAAATCATTGAAAGTCGGTTAAAAATTAGTGAAAAGCGGTGAAAGTTGATTAAAATCTGTAAAAATCGGTTAAAACTAGTGAAAATCGATTAGAAAATCACATAAAAAAATCACGTACAAAAATAAAAATTTAACAAACTCCCAAAAACCCTTCATCCTCTCCATATTTCATCACTTCAACAAATCATCCCCATGACCAAACACCAAACCAATCAATCAACACCACGCCTTTAAAAATCCAAACTTTCCACCCACACACCTGAAAACCACCTAATTTTTGATTTTTTAATTTTTTAATTTTTTAATTTATTTTTTAATTTATTTTTTAAATTTTTAAATTTTTTATTTTTTATTTTATATTAGGAACCGGAAAAATTAGAAGTTTGTTTGCGTGGCTGTGACTTTACAGGCCTTGGATTCAATATTTGTGGAAACATACGACACGGCATCTACGTGCGCGACGTGCTCCACCGAGGCCCCGCGAGTGAATCGGGCAAAATTAAAGCTGGTGAGTATGCAGCGTAATAAAATAATATTAATGCGTCACTTCCGGTTTTCTATGTCACGCCCACTTGGACTAGCGACCTTGAGATGTGGTCATCATTGACCGGATAAATGAGATTTTAGGCAGTGATTTTTCACCTGGGGGCAGCCAAGTGTAGTGTGTTTCATTAAGTTGTGTGTGTGTGACAAGCTTTCAAGTTACTTAAAAGGATTTTAATTTGGAAAGTGAAGTGAATGGAATGTTAATGTTATGTTCAAAAAGGTTCATTTTCGGGTTTTGTTTTGTGACGAGGAATTTTTGTAAAAACAATTTGGATTTTTATTGAGGATTATTGGAATTTGTTTTGAAATTTTTTTGATAATATTTTGGGGTGTTTACGTCGAGGAAATTAGGAGATTTGGAAAAAAATTAAAAATTTAAAATTTGTTGAATAGAAATTTTAAAAATCTGTGCAAAAAAATAGAAAGAGTGCAAGATTGAGCAACAAAAGAAATGCAAATTTTAGCAAAAATAGAAATTTGAACAAAAAATAGTAAATTTGAACAAAAACATTAAATTTGAATAAAAAACAGCAAATTTGAACAAACAATTGCAAATTTGAGCACAAAAGTGTACAAAATTTGATCAAACAATTGCAAAATTTGAGCACAGAAAGTGCAAATTTGAACCAAAAATTGCAACTTGAACAAACAATTGCAAATTTGAGCACAGAAAGTGCAAATTTGAGCTCAAACAATGTGCAAAATTTGAACAAACAATGTACAAAATTTGAACAAACAATGTACAAAATTTGAACAAACAATGTACAAAATTTGAACAAACAATGTACAAAATTTGAACAAACAATGTACAAAATTTGAACAAACAATGTACAAAATTTGAACAAACAATGTACAAAATTTGAACAAACAATGTACAAAATTTGAACAAACAATGTACAAAATTTGAACAAACAATGTACAAAATTTGAACAGAAATTACAAATTTTTAACATTTAATTGTGACAAATAACAATCCAAACTAATAAAACTCAATTTGAATGCACATTCTACCTTTAAACACCTTTCTAATGTCCCTTTAAACTTGAAAGTTTGAAAACATCTACCCCCTGCCTCTATACACAAAATATTCTGACACCATGGCTGGCATTGCATCAGATTTATGGTTAGTAGGGGTGTAGAGGGAGCATTTTTCACTTTCATCCTTGATCATGTCAAGTACCAAGAATTAGCTTTAAAACCAATTTCTCAACTATCATGTTACATTTCCAACAGGGGGACCCTCCAAACAGACAAACATTTGGAATGTTCAACATCAAAGAGAATGTGACAGCATTTTTTCAATTCATTCTTTTTTATCCAATTATGAAATGATTTGATTTAGAATTACAACATTATGTCTGTCACATTTCTGATTTCATGATTTGGAGGTCGCGAGACCAATGTAAGCGCCCCTAGTGGAATTTTCATGTTGTGACCTTGGTTAGAGGTGTTTTTCGTAGAAGAAGCCAAAGCTGCAGTTTACCTTGACATTGATATTGGCACATTTTTTTACCATTGCATCATCATTTATTTTATTTTATTTTTTATTTTATTTTTTATTCATTTGTTTATCTATTTTTTATTTTTGGATGATCTCTGGTCTAGAGGTTTATTTAGTTATACAAAATCCTAGACTTTTAATGGCTATTTAAAAATTTGAATGATTCAATATCTATCAATCAAAAGAGAAAGAAAGGTCATGCTTAATCAACTAAAACATGATAGGGCATTTTTATTAGATTAAATTATAAGGCTGACATCTGAAAATTATGTGGTAGTACAAGGATCATCAAAAGTGATATTCAACTGTCTTTTGATGTTAAAGACTTGAAACTCCAAGTTTTATTGCTAATCTTAATAAGCCAGCAGCTTACATCATTGCTCAGAAAAGCAGAAGTTAATAGTCATCATTATCATCAAGATTTTACTCATCTTCTGAGGATGCACAACGTTACAACTACGGTTATGCTTAGTTCCCACTTGGCAGAAATTCCAACGGAATATTTTCTGCTGAAGAAAATTTTGAGTGTAGAAAGCAGCAGTGTTTACAAATTGCTTTCCTTAGCTGGCATCCATTTTTAAATTCTACTTTTCTCCACTTTTTTGCCCACTTTTCAGTCCACAGGTCGGATCCAATGACAGAAAAACATACTTTTCTGCACAAATTTTCTGCCGCAGAAAATTTTCTGTCTGAGTTTCTGCCAAGTGGGAATCAAGCATTAAGGTCATCTTAAGAGATCATTGATATCCTTAGTTGGAAAGTTAGACATTCTCTATCAAATGACTAAAATCTTGATTGCAATAGTGGATGATAGCAACTTTAAAAATAATTGTTCCTGGTTCCTTTCAATGATAAACTTTTTATTTTAGGTGATCGTATTCTCGGCGTAACCGTTTGCTTCGACAAAATCACTATCGAAGATGCTCTAACCATTCTCAGTTATGCATCGCCTTATGATGTTACTTTGTACATACAGAAGACATCAGAACAATCAGCAGCACCCTTCCTGCCTGGTCACCAGAAAAGAGGCTCAACATCAAGTTCAGTATCAGGTACAGGCATGGGCACTGGGGGTGCTGATGTGTTATCACATCCGGTTTATCGCAGTCAATCAAACGATGATGTCAGTCAGTTATCTCGTGAGACTGCCAACAACAAACGTTCTTTAAGTGTTGGTGTTGTGGGTCCACGAGTCAAAGTTGGTAGTGGAGGAGTCACCCAAAGAGTGCAGCCGATCAAAGAAAGTGATGTGGCAGCACAGAACAAAACTAACAAGGAAACAGTAGTTTCTGTCGAGGTCAATGAGGTGCAAAAAGAGGCAGTAAATAGCAACAATCCTTTTGTGGTTAATCAAGCTGAAAATCGAAGATTGTCAACACAAACTTCCACTGCTTTTATTCCTCCTCACGATTTGACTATTGAAATACCAACTTTTGGATTGTCTGAAGGTACTTCTGGTGTCAGCAAAGAAGTAGAAGTTCCACCAGTTTTAGGACCTTGTGTGATTCCTGCAGATTCTCCACACGCAGTCCACGAGGTTGATGCTGGAAATGGTCCAAGAGTAGAAATTCCAGATGCGAGACGGACTTTTATCCGGGAACTTACTAGCGAAGACTCGCTAAAGAATTTTGACATTCCAGCAATGGATTTAGATGATGTCCAATTAAGTTTAGACGCGGCGATGAAAGGTGCGAAAGAAAACTTTGAGGCATCTTCGCCACGGCCAGATTTGAGTTCAATTAAGCAGACAATAGTTAGGAAATTGAGCCAAGAAAATCTTCTGTCTGAAGACTTGGAACTGGAAAAAACTGTTATTCTGCCTCGGGTAGATCTGAAAACACCATCTGCGGCAGACTTCGAAAGAGATAATAACCGAAAATCAAGCAGCGACGATTCATTGGACGAAAACATTAATTATTTTGAATCAAAGATGCAAAAAGTACTGGCGAATTCACCGAAGTTAAAACCAAAACGGAATTCCAACGCAGGAAAAAGACGTGCTCCACAACCGCCTTCGACATCCCAACCATCTTCACCAATAGAAGATGGCCATACTGTTGGCAATCCATTTGTTAAGGGAATTCCATCTCAGGCCAGTTTGACATCTTTGGAGCAAAACCATACAAAAGCAGTGGTTTTCTTGAAACCTAACAACGTTACCAGCGTTCAAGTAAATTCCGGCAGTACTTCGCCGGAGCCAAAATCTCCAAAAAGAAGTAGAGCTGAAGTTGCAGGAAACTATTTGGCCATGAGCTCAGTCATGAAGACAAACTTTGATGAAGGTTTGGATAAGGCAAGCGGAGACGAACGATTCAACTCTATACCGCGAACTGGACTGATTCCATCAGGACCTGGAAGCGACAAAGCAGCTTCATCTAGGAGAACTGCATCGTTGGATGATTTGACGAAGATTGAAGACTCGAAACCTCTGCCTTTGGAAAGGGCTGTTTCCATGGATATGAATAATGCTGATGAATTGAGTGTGGATCAGTTGGAAGAGTCCGATAAGTCAAGCGACCAACAGCTATTCAGCACTTACTTCACCAAGTCATCCCAAGAAGAAGCTAAGGAGAAAATAGAAATAGCTTCTGATTTGGAGAAATGGGTGAAGGAGAACTTGGATAAGAGCAAGATAGAAAAGTATTTTGAGAAGCAGAATGAGGTAAACAATGATGTCACTTTGATTGCTGTACCTCTCCATAGAACCTCTTCAATGTCAAGTTCCACTTTGTCTGAAGACAGCATTGAAAATGAGCAATTGATACCGAAACGCCACATGTTGTCGATAGATCCGTCTATTAAGACATACGATGATTCTGAAAGTGACCAAGAGATAGCGACAACAACGGCATCGGCTGACAATCTGAGGCCAAGCTCAGGATTATTGTCAATAAGTCCTGCACGAAGTCCGACTATTACGATTCCAATTATCCCACCAATCATCAACACAAGGGAACTGTCAAGAACACCGTCTCCGAACAAAGATCTTCGCATCAAAGTCCAACATGAAGAAAATGGCGAACGCAACGGTTCAACTTCTGGGTATGATATCAGCAATGATCATCGTGACAACGTTACAGTGACAACGATGCATGTAACAGTGAAGAATGATGGAAAAAGTTCAACTGGAGACATGGACGCTTACTCGGTCACTTCGCAAAGCGGTCAAACGGTTTTGGCCAAAACGGTCTTTATCTCCGGCCCACAGTTGGCAATGCCTTCCGTAGATGATTCCGGTCTGGAGTCACCACCACCGAATTTACAACCACCTCAATAAAATTTGATTTTTTAAGATGTGATTATGGACCAATAGACAATGAACAGTAGAGAGTATAATTGCATTCTGAAAACAAATTATAGATGGTCTTCAGTGGTCTCTTTTAAGTGTAATTACAAGTGTTGGAAAAAATTAGGTCAGCAAACTCCACATTCCTTATCAACGAAAATGACATTTTTCGAATCTAGGTTTTAAAATCTAGATTTAGGAAACAAATAGACTTACTGTTCAATCATATTGTTATTGAAACAGGAAAATCCCAAACATTCAGAAGTCTATAAAAATCAAGTGATTGAATATTAACTTGTCGGTCTTGTGGCAATGTCAAGTCTTATATTTAAATTGGGCATTTTTAAAAAAATTATTAAAGGAATTGTTTTTGTAATGTGAATTATATGAATAATTATGGCACTTATCCGTCCTTTGCTGACATTGTTCGATGTTTTTAGCTAAATTTTTATAATCATCAACTGAGTTGATTGAATAATTTTCTAACAATATGTTGTTTTTGAATGTTGTTTTTTTTAGTACAGAATTGTTTGTAAAATGTTGATTTATACAATGGCCACATGTGGTGTATTGGATGTGGAATAAGAAAAAGTGACTTTTGTCAGAACGCAATTGAAGAACACGAACTGATTGTTGAAAATTATTGTTGCATTATTAAAAAACTGTTTTATTATTGTTGTTGATGATACAATGAAACTGGTTGTTAAACCAATTGTTGAGTTGAATAATAGATTCAATAAAATCTGTGTGATCAACACAGATGTCTGACAATATGAACATTTGTCCACGCATCCAAAATCTATTAAGAAATTCATTTTTTTCTTTGTTACCTACTCAACTATCCCAGATACTGATGTTCACAACTGATGTTCACAGCCATGATAGAAACAGTAATTTGTATGCTATCTGCTTATCTGGTGTTGGCAGATGGGTCTATGTCACGAGCTAAAATATATCAGAAAGTTTATTTCTTACAATCTATATCTGTGCACCAGAGTCAGTTTGAATATATGGCTGACTCCTTTTGTATGTATACTATTCACTTCTATAAGACTTGCCTTAAGCTGGATTCTCACTTGCGATTTTTCTGCTTTATCGCGCGAATTCCGCACGGAAAACTAATGTCAAAATTGCGCTATTTTTAAAATTGAAAATTTTTCTAGGTTTTTCTGATGCACGTGGGAACCTAGAAAAATTTTCATTTTAAAAAATAGCGCAATTTTGAGGCAAAAATAAGTTTTAAAAAACCACAAAACGCAATAAAAGCGCGCGATTTTACCACAAGTGAGAATCCAGCGAAACAAGAGACACTTAAGGCAAATAGGAACCTTGTGCTTTCACTTTTATAAGTTTGACTTATAACTTATAATAACTTATAACAAAGAAATATCGATGTGTCAACAATGTTAACGGTTTCATACATATAGCATAATGCATGAACTTGTGGAATCGTTTTATACATAACATTGTTGACACATCGACATGTCGACATTTCTTTAAGTTATAAGTTATAACTAATACGTTATAAGTCAAACGTATAATGCTTAGTTCCCACTTGGCAGAAATTCCGACAGAAAATTTTCTGCTGCAGAAAATTTTGAGTGTAGAAAGCAGCAGTGTTTACAAATTGCCTTCCTTAGCTGGCATCCATTTTTAATTTTTACTTTTCAGCATTTTTTTGTCCACTTTTCAGTCCACCGGCGGGAACCAACGACAGAAAAACATACTTTTCTGCACAGCAGAAAATTTTTCTGTCGAAATTTCTGCCAAGTGGGAACTAAGCATAAAAGTGAAAGCGCAATCTCCCTAATAAGTGACTTTTGTTTTCAGGATTGAACGCACCTAATAATTTTTTGCCGGTCTACAAAGGCAATGTTGACTATTGACTTAAAGATGAACTATCAGTGCAAATCTTAAGAGAAAGGATGTTGTGTGGACAAGTGTTCACAAAAAAAGATATGAACTATTATGATTGTTGCCACCAAGTTTTTGTGACTTTTTTAGATTGTAATTGTCAAGTTGTTAGTAAAAGAATCAAGAATAATATTGTTTATTATTACAGTATTGTTTAGAGAGAAAAAAACAGCTCAAGATACTCACAAGTCAAGTCAGTAGATGATGAATCAAATTTAAAAATGAAAAAATATCCATTGTAACATTATTGTAACCCTCAGGCTTATATTTTCTAAGAAGAAAGATGGAACACTTTTTTTGCTCAAATTTGTCTTTGGCATTCCAATTAATTGTAGAATATTTTTTCTTCTTTTTTTTTTTTCTATTTTAATTTAATGTTGTCTCATTATTTTTATAATTTTAATTTATGGGGATTCTCTTTCATCAAGTCAGTTATATAGTTTACATTATCCTTACTTAATTCAATTTTTAATTGTACAGTTTATAACAAATTTCACCGGTTTTATTTTGATTTTCTTTCTTTTTTTTGTTTTATTTGTTATAATGTTGTTGTGAAATAGGTTCTGGTACTAATCGGAATTAATCTTATAATTTTTTTTTGTAAGACACTTTAATGAAATAAAATGTTATTTGAAACTTTACATTTTGTATGTACTTATAATTGGCTTATAATTGGGATTAGATTATCATATTTCTGGCCAATGAAATTTGAGATCTGAAATTGAAATCTGTAATCTTCATTGTCATTGGTCAGAAAAGTGGATACAGTCCCAATTTCTGCCACATTGGCACTGTTAAGTTATTAATGTACGACATTTTACTCTTATAGTTGTCTGCGTAACTCTATAGTCCACATCAAATTGGCTGGGACCTTCTTACACACGCAGTGAATTCGCGGCACAAAATCAGACAAAATGTCGTATCCAAATAATTATGTTGACACCATTTTGATGTTGTCATACTGTATAAGTTATGCCATTTGCTGATGAGATCATGTGACGCCGCTTTGGAACACATTGCGTGAAAAGGTCCCACCCAATCCAATATGGACTATAGAGTTACGTGGGCAAACTATAGTAAGGTTTTCGATGTAAAACCAACTTTTTGGAATTCGTTGTGTCAGTAAGCGGGTTTTCGCTTTTAGAGTTATTTCATGCAACGAGTCAATTGTTGCATGCAACAATTGACTCGTTTTTTTTTTTTTTAGGAAAGTTGTTTACATCATTGTGAACATAGTTCTGAACTAAATCACATTTTAAATCCACTGAGCATGCTCAGTCACTAGGAAGTAGAATGACGTCACACTTACTGATGCAAAATGGCTCAACAAGTGATTTGAAGACTGTGATTGGCTGGGAGAAATCACAAAAGAATTGTTTTGATTGGCTATGCATCATACGGCACATTCCACGTACGAAAAAGCTCGCTATACTTCAAATTATTGAAGTATAACTTTTGCATGCAAACTTCGCATGCAACCGACGTGCGTACAGTTTGCATGCAAAATTTTGGCTCATTGTGAATGCCCTTGCGTTCATTGTGAACCAGCCTATAACTATAACAAAGATTGATGTAAATTATGCATACAACAAGACATGATTAGCCTTAATTGCCCCTATAAATGAAACTCTTACAAAACCAAAATAGGATTTATTGTTACATTTTTCTTTGTAATTTAATAATACTGAAACTGAAATGCAAAATTATAATTATTATGGTAACATTCCAAGAGAGTAAAAAAAATGTACATATGGTGTTAAATGGTTTACGACATCAAAAATATTTATGACTGAATAATGTTTCAGCTATTTCTTAAAATGTCTGAAATGATTTTTATTTATTTTTTAAAGTTATCAGAACACCTTTAAAAAAACTCATTTTCTATCCCAAACAACACATTTGAGCTTGGTGAGAGACATTGTTGGCCGCTGCTGGCAGGGCGCTGTTTCTGACGTCACAGCTAGTATTCCCCATGTTAAATGAATGGGGTATACATCACAACTGGTAAGAATCGCGCAAATTCTCGATTTGGTCTCGCTTTTTATTTCTCACTTTTTCATATTGTCGTCTGCTCGTTTTCACAACTTCAGGATTTTTGGTTTAATATTTTCCAAAAAATTTCTGAAAAATTATTTAAGGATTTTAAACGATGCTTGATCCAATGGACCAATAAAAATTGTGATGTCGTAAACCCTTAAAATTAACCAATGATACACAAAGAGAAAAATTACGAATACATCACCGAAATACATGAGAAATTAATAGATCAATCCAAAAGTACATTATAGTCAAAGACAAGAATGTGGCCTTTCCATTTTTACATCATCAGTCAAAAAACAAAAAATAAATCAGAAAGAAAGGTTTACGAGCTACGAATTCTTAAACGAGGCTAGAAGCCCTTAACAGCTCAAGGAGGAGGTACAATTGATATTTTATACGCGCAGCAAATAAGTAGGTTGTAGACAAAACGCAGTTTTATGAGTAGATCTATAAAATGTAGCTAGCCAAGGTGAACTTCCGGCTTTTTTAAAAAAAAAAATTATTGTTTATCATCAAGGATGAAAAATTCGAATAATTTCAACAATATCCTTCCGACAGATGGGACAACCTTCGCCTCTGCTTAAAAGCAAATGTCCACACTTGACACAGGTGCTCAAATGATGGCATGGGTTGAAGACACAGTCCCGTATATGATCCATGCAGACAGCACATTCATTGTCCGCGTTTGATCTGTTTGTGTCTGGAAATGATTTAAAACAGGATAAATTGTCATTGGTTGAGCAATGCATTGTATGTAACTAACCTAACATACGGCGCTTTGGGCCTGACACCTCTAGAGGGCGCCACATACAATATGATATAGTTGGAGCAAAAATTCCCACAACAAAGATCCAAACCTAATTGTAATGACTCAATCAGTGTTGGCCGCGCTACAAATAGCGGCGCTACCAGTAGCGCCGCTACCGCTATATAGCGGCGCTACAAAATTCGCTACTTTTAAACCTAAAGTAGCGATACAGTAGCGGCACTACTAATTTTCTAAAAGTAACGGAAAATATAGCGGAAAAGTAGCGAAATTTCGCTACATTTGATGTCGTTTTATTCTGTATAATAATTCAGAAAAATGAAAATAAAAACGCACTTGATACATACATATTGTAGATGCATTTTGCACCTATGTATCATGTGCGTTTTTATTTTCATTTTTCAGAATATATAAGCATGTTTTCTCTAGAATAAAAATTCTTCTTTGTTTTTCAATTTAAATATTCTGTTTTTTCAGTTTAATTTTGATTTTATAAAATTTTTTGTTTTTGTTTTTTTTTTATTAGTAGCGGAAAAATAGCGCCAAAATAGCGCAAAGTAGCGGTAGCGGTAGCGAAAAATCGCTACTAGCTATCCAAAAATAGCGATAGCGGTGGCGCTACTATTTTTTTAAAAGTAAAAGTAGCGCTAGCGGTCGGCGCTACTTTTATTCAGTAGCGGGGCCAACACTGGACTCAATCATTGCAATGTGTTGTTTGGTAGTGTTATTACAACGGGGTTTGGTTGTGCAGTTCATAACTAAACAATGATCTAAACGTCATTGTACTAATCTCGCGAAGCACAGCGGACGAGACTAGTGATACTGACGCGGGATCAGTAAAAAAATCATTGTTTTGTAGCCCAGAAATGTGTGCAACAATACAAAAACGTGAAGTAATTATTTTGCAAGTTTTTTGTTTGTTAACAATGGCATGCACGTTTTTGGGCTACGAATTAAACAATGATTTTTTTGACTCGGGTCGACGAGAAGATTAAAATGAGATACAATACAATAGACTACAATAATGGACACTGTGTAGTGTTCCACCGACAATGGGACAATGCTATCATACTATGTAAATGGCACCCAAATTTTTTACAATCCAAACCTGGCTGTACAGACACAACCATTGAAGTCTGTGATGTGATAGAATTAGTATAACGGGGGTTGATATTTACAGAACGGGAAGATGGGTCAACCATCTGATATAATCCTAACACCATCAAACATGGCGAAATAAACATTCATCCACTAAACTCTATTTAACAATTCGTGCACGAAACTCCCATTGGTTAATGGCCTATGCATTGTACTGAAAGTATGTATTGTGGTATCTTATTTTAATCTTCTAGTCGAAAAATCATTGCTTCGTAGTCCAAAAATGTGCGTGCCATTGTTAACAAACAAAAACGCTGGTAAAATATTTTTAAAAAATTATTTACATTGGGTTTTTGTATTGTTGCGCACATTTTTTGGCTACGAAACAATGATTTTTCGACTCAGCTCGACTAGAGGATTAAAATAAGATTATACTTTCAGTACAATGCAAAAAAAGTTCACTTTTCAGTTTCAGGCACGAATTGTTGAATAGAGTTTAGTAATATATAAATTTTCGATACAATGCATTTCTCAGCATAAACACATACAATAATTATAATCAAAGTTGCATGCTGTAGAAAGTCAAATTTGCCATTAGAAACTATAGAAAGAGATGTACATATAAAATTGACTTGTTAACCCTGAAAAAGGTAGTTTTGTTTTACTCTTTTGCATTTTAACATTTTCTTGTTTTGGCAAAATAAATTTAATTCTAAAGGTCAACACTGGAGCTGCTCCCCTGTTCGTTTTCCACTGTTTGGCTACTCAAAAATCTAACTAGAATGCTGTTAAGTGTTGTTTTAATAGGAATGCAAATTTGAATTTCTGTGATGTCACAGTGGCTCGACTCATTATACAATCTGACTAAACATGGAGCTGAATCTATCTTTCATTTCTTTTTTCAAGTGACATTATGGTATGCAATGACTTGAAATAAATTATTCAAACCTTGTACACTAAATGATAGAAGTAGGCTACAGTCAAAAGGAGCAAAAAAATGCTAATAGGTGAATGTGCTTATTTTGTCATTACCGTGTATGTTCGCGTATAAATCGAGGATTCTTGGACCAAATCTTTTATTTTATTTTTTTAAAACTTAAAACGGCTATATTGACCCACGTATAAATCGAACCAAATAAAATATAAAAAAAAAATTTAGGGACTTTCAATGGTTTTTGACCCGTTTTAAGTCAGGGTCGACTTATACCCAAGTATATACGGTAAATAAAATTAATTTTTTTTTTTAGAAATTTACTAAAATTAACCCAAACCCAAATTGGGTCTCTGTAGACTGTGTTTATTGTAAAGTAATGTTTAAAATTAAGGTTAAAGATTAAGGTTAAAAACTTCAATACTTAAAGGGTTTACGACGTCAAAAATATTATGACTGAATAATGTTTGCCATTTCTTAAAGTGATGAAATTGCAGCAACTTGATCAGCTACATTAAAATTACGGTGCGGCTATTTGCACGTATTTACATGCAAATAGCTCGCTGTCTATTTGCACGTAATACGTGCAAATAGCGTGCCCATTGAGGCCAGGCTATTTGCACGTATTTGCACGTACGTCCGGTCGGGACATAGGGAATCTGTCCAGTCCGGACACAATGGGCTGGGCCCAAACCCAGCCATGCAAAAATACCTGTGCACTCCGGGCAAAAATTGGTTTGTCCGGACTAAGCAGGTAAGTGACATTTAGAGTGCACGGGATAATTCGGTTTGTCCGGTGTCCGGACTGAACAGGTTTTTTTAGCACGGCTGGAGATTGGCTGGGTTCGGGCCCAGCCCGTTGTCCGGACTGGCCAGGTGTCCGGTCGGCACTAAGTCCGGACCTCACAGGTTATACTGTAAATTGGTAGATTTTATTTTCCTGAAATTTGGCTTACTAACGGCCATTTTTATTTAATTTTGACACATTAAATGCACCAAAACGTTCAGGGAATCCCTCATTGTACCCCTAAAAAGTGTCTATTTGCACGTAAATTCAGGCCAATGGCCATTAACCAATTGGCCCATACGTATGTACGTATGCACGTATTTACGTGCAAATAGCACGGCCTCAATGGACCTGCTATTTGCACGTACGTCGTACGTGCGTGCAAATACGTGCAAATAGCCTCTGCCTTAAAATTAATGAATATGGTGATTTATTATTATTCCAGTTCAATTGTGAATAGATGCAATTTTTAAACAATCTTGATTGGATTGGTAATTGATATTTACATAGAAAAAATGCTTCGAAATAGCTAGTAGTGCCACCTATTGGACAAAACTAACAAGGCAGCCATTCAGTTCTTTTGCCATCTTTCTTTTTTGCATCTATATACACAACTAGGCTAGAATTGGTAAAGTTAAAACTTAACTTACATGTTAAGCTTAGGTCATCCCTATCCGGTGCAAAATTTCCCAAGTGAGCTAGTTCCGGTACAAAATATTTTGTGCGACCGCCTAACCGTTTATTAAGTCGAATTCTTTCCAAGCGTGCTAAAAATGACAAAATTTAAAACATAACTAAACATTAAGGACAAGCTCTATAAATTACTTATATCGATTTTAGCAAGAATTTCTGCTAAAAATCGATTTTGTCAAGTTAAATTATTGACATTTTTCTTTATAGTATTCATGCAGGTTCTACAGTGAACTCTCACTGGGTCCGGAAAAAAGCGTCCTGTCTACAGAGTGTCCGGCCTTATGTGGGTGACGTTCTGTAGGATTAAAACGATTTGGGTCCAGAAATATGTGTCCTGTGTACAGAGTGTCCCGTCTACAGTATGTCCCGTCTAGAGAGAGTTCACTGTATATGGAATGTCTATATCGATTTTAGAGAAAATTTCTGCTAAAAATCGATTTTGTCAAGTTATATTATTGAGATTTTACTTTATCGAATTGATTCAGATTCTATATAGAATGTCGATATCGATTTTAGAGTTTCTATATCGCAACGATATACATTCAACTTACAAGGACACTTTATTCTTTATTTTCCCCATTGTTCTAGTTTCAGGTTTAAACTGGCATTGACAATCAGTAGTATAAATTTTTAGGTGAGTCAAGCAATGCTGGTCTTATGTCAAATCAATTTATATTCTTTTTTGTTTTCATTTTTATTGTTACTAAACCACGCCGGTAGGCAAAGAAAAACGAGTTGTTTGCAATTCCTTACCACATTTTCTCTCCTCCCTTTGACTTTCAGACAGAATTAAAGGCGTGGGTCCCGAGCGGAAAAAAATTGTCTTTCCCATTCGCTGAAGGAATTCCTGAACTGAAAAATAGAAATTTATTCTTTTATAAAACATTTTCCACAACATTATTTAGTCATGTTTTTCAATGTCAAAAGTTTGAAAAATTGCATTTTAGATATTTTTTTCAGAGAAATGTATCATGGTTCTGGTCTATTATTATTACTACTACTATTTACTACTCAAAGACCATTACTCACACGTTAAATTGAGGATTTTTAAGAAATGTCTAAACTAACATTCATTATAATAAAATATCAAATACCTTGGTTTGGGAAATACCGGTTTTCGGTATTTTTTTTTTTAATGGCAATAATGATATTCTAGTTTTAAATAAAACCATCGTACTGGTGACCAATAACTGGTCACTACAGTCTACAGTGCTTTCAACCATTCACTAGTCTTCCTCAGTGGTTTAACTGCATTGGTTGTAATCAATGAATGACAAATGATACTCTTGATAGGGATGCACCGGATCCAAAAATCACCGGATTCCGGATTCCGAATTTCACCGAATTTTGAATTTATTTAAATTCCAAATACCGGTCGAATACCGGATTATTTCATCTGAAAATTCCGAACACCGGATTTACACCGGATCTCAAAACCGAATTTTAAAAATTTAATAAAACTTTAAAAAAATTATAAAATAATAAAATTATTATTAAAAAACACTTTATTTATAATTTTTTTTCTTTTTCTAAAAAACAAAAATTAGGCAAAATCGCCAATTCGGTATTCGGTTGAAATTTTGAACAATTCCGAACCAGAACATTGAAATTTTCAAATATCTGAATACCAAATATTTCCATTTTCAGCTGGATTACCAGACACCGAAGCCGAATTCGGATATCTGGTGCATCCCTACTCTTGAATACATGTTAAATAGCGAGGAGGACTGGCTATTTTAATTCAGATATGCATTGTAGATGAATTAACATTTAACATGTGAATGTGTACCCGAAGGGATTTATCAGTGGTCCCTAAAAACCTAAAAACAACTAATCTCGCTCGCTGCGCTTTGCGAGACATTCCATCCCATTTTTCATGCGAGAAGCAGCTGTCTTCTCTTTAGTTACCGTAATTTCTTAAGTTACGTTAATCCTAACGCTTGCGACGGCCTAACCAAACCCTGACTAGTTTAAATATGTGCTCTGTCGGCAAACTGGGTTTAGGCGAACTGGGGTCTTACCATTACCAATACCGAATTAAAAACGGTATTCGGTATTTCAAAAAAACTCCAAAAAACCGTTTCTCTGTACGGGTATACATACCAGTAGAGAAACCCTAATAATAATTCGTCTAGCACCATATTGGCTTTGACTTCCATTCAAACCAAGGTCTATGGAAGATAAATGGTCATTCAGCTTACAAGAAAATGACAGCATAGCCATCTATGGCGCTTCTGAAGGGCAGTGACACGGAGCAACACTAACTTAATCCAAGTTGAATCTACCCAAGTCAAATTTATATATATACATATTTTGTATTTGGGCCCCATTTGGGCCCCATTACATACAGGGCACTGGCACAGTTGTGCCACCTGGCACCTGGACCATTATACTTCCTCTAGTGAATATAAAAACTTCTTTGCATGAAATATATTCATTTTATTTATATAAACTCATAATATTAAAAACAGAAAGGAAACAAAACAAAGAATGTTTCTCCAGACGTGATGTATAACCAGTTTTACAATAGTTTATGTAACCTTTATTCACCATAATCAAAATTCTCCAACATGAACAGGAAAAAACACTGCCATTGAATGACCATTTATGTCCACAGACCACTATAGACAGAGTCAAGGAAACATCCTATAGTCTATTCGTGTAACTCTATAGTCCATATCGGATTGGCTGGAACCTTTTTATACACGCAGCGAATTCGTTGCACGAAATAGTTCACGATGATGCAAATAATTTTTATTGTTGTCGCTATTTTGATGTTGTCATATACATGAAAAGTTGGTTGTAGCCTAGTGTTGGTTTTAGACCTTAAAACTGCTTAAACCAAAACGATCTCCAGTTGGTCGTTTTAAACCTGGTTATTGGTTATAAGGGTTTTACCAGCATTCTGTAGCAGCCATCTTGGATCAAGCGTGGTGTTTCTCGATTCCAAACTGAGGTTTAGCAAATAAAACCTGCAGATTTTGTAGGTGGGGACATCATTTAACATCATCCTAACGATTCCATGTGAAATCTGCATAAAAATAGGTAAGAATTGCGAAAAGTAATGACAAACCATCTGGACGGACGTCAGCAAACATCGTGGCCGCGGAACATGCACCTACATCGGCCAGAATGTTCGCTGACGTCCGTCAAAACAGTTTGTCATGTTTTTCACAAGTTTTACTACTTTTTTTAGCTGGATCACCATAGAACATATTAGCCAAATTATCAGCTAAATCTAATTTTTGATTTTGACCACATTTCGACTACATAAGCGAGTTTCCAGCATCCATTTTGGATCAGTTAATCACATTTCCCTGCTAAATTTTTATTAACAGAAATAATAAAAAATATAAAAACAAAAATAAATAAATTTTTTTTCTCTAAACGTTCCTCTTATAAATCGGGTATTTTGCGCACCTTTGTTCAATGTGTGCACGGATGTCTCTTTTCCCATCGAGATCTCAACTTCCGGAATGCAGTACACCGGGTACAGGAAACGAACACCGATAACACGCTGGATAGCAATCAAAAATTATTCAGACAAATTACAAACTTCATTCCATTCCCTCCATCTCATACTTGTTTATTCGCAGTTTTTTCGCATATATCGCTGACGTCATGCTTTAATGAATTGCTAGCTATGACAGCATCATTACCACAGCATTGAGAAATCTCTAAAACGTGAAATAAAATATAAAATTCCGAATTTCTTCAATAAAAAATAGACAGTTTGCGATTTCTCGTACGGGACAAAAAATTAACGACAATGTGTAATGAAAGTTTTCAAAAAATCTCGTCAAACCATTAAAACAAAGGGACGAGATTTTTAACAGTAGACACTTTTACGAAATCGTAGAAAAAAACCAAAATTTTAAATATGATTTCGTTTTAATTTTCTCGTTTTATTAATTCCGTAACGAAATATAAAATAGATTTATTTCGACATATTTCGTAAATACGACTTGATTTGCGCATGCGCACTTTATGCAATGACAACAATTGTCGTTAAATTCCGCCATCATTTTCCCACCGCTTCAGCTGCAATTTTGGCAAATTTGTGTCGATTTCATCATCTCAGGTTTGTTTTTTAATCAGTCAAACACCTTGCACAAACCACAAGCCCAACACTTAGGCTTAATTTGTGATTAGGTGCCGGGTTCTGCTAAAAATTTGCTGCCGCCAATTAAATCTCGTATATAATACGTTTCGTTACAAATCGCAACCTGTTGTGTAGAAATTCAAATTACGAAATTAAAAAAAACGAAATAATTAAAAATTTTTTTTTTTTTTAAATTTCGTAATTTTTCGTACGAGAAATCGCAAAGTTTCTATTATTATTTTTTACGCTCGAAAATGTATTTTTTCACTTCCAAATTGTCGGTTACAGCTTCGAAAATAAAATCGACATCTTTTACAGTTTCCTCTAATTTACCCAAGCAATAAACAGGACCCTGGAAATATAAAATAATTGAATAAATGATAAAAATCAATGTATAAATCGCTTTGTACACTGAAATCAAAGGAAATGCCATCGGTTTCCAGCATTTTTTTCTCGTATTTGAGTCGCTCGGGGACCTTATCGAGTGCGGATGATTCGTTATCGTGGATTTTTACGTAGTGCCCGTGGTACGCTAATTCGCCTATAGGAAATAACGGAATTTTTAATAAATTTTATGATTTTTTAGTTTTAAAAAATAAATGTCTGTGAAATATACCGGCAATGTTTACTCCGAGAAGTCCACAACCTATTACAGCGACTCTAACCATTTTTATCAGTTGATTTAAGTGAATTGAGTAAAAATGTTACTCATGCGGATATAAACCAACGGCCATAGCGATGTTTGAGTTTGAGTGGTTGCTATGGTGACAGCGCATTATTTTATTTTTAGTAATTATTTGTTGTTTTTTAATTTTTTTTTAGTTTGAGAACATTAATTTGTTTGTGATTTTTATTTATTTATTTATGTATTTTTTTTTTTTTAATTTTCTGAAAATCTGTACTGATTATGGAAATGATATGTTTCAAAACAAATATGATGAAAAAAATAAATAAAAGAAGTAAAAAAAGATTTTTTTTTTTTTTTAAGATTCAATAATTTACCTACCGTAGTTAATTTACCTAATTTACAACAACAAATTTAAAATTTCATTACCAAATTTACCACTAGATGGAATGCGTACTTGTATGTTTGTGAATAAAATTCCCGTCGAATCATCATGTTATTTATTTTATTAATTTCTTTTATTAATTTATTTTATTTTAATACAAAAAATCTTTAAGTTAATGTCAAAATGAACAGTGTTTATTATAGATTTACAGAATATGACTATTAATTTTATTTAAATTTTTAAAAATTCACCACCAGTCGGAAGCATTCATCAACAAACCTAATCTGCCAAAATGGAAGCCACCACAAATGATAGAGAATCTCATTTACACAAACATCAAAATTATACATCCAATAACAATTCTATTGCCCGTAAACGATGGAAAATGCTTTCAAACGTAAATTTGATTTTTTTTCGCCGTAAACTAATTAATAATTTTTGATTTTAGGCGCTTAGACAGCATAAAATCGATGCAAACAGTCGAGAATTCTCAACTTTTGGTCTAATTATGATGAAAACAAACAATAAAAATGAAAATGACGACGAAGTAGAATGGCATGAAATATATTCAACACTTTTACCCGAATTAATTTTGCAAATTCGATTTGTTAAACAGAAGTTATCCGCTGATGATTTGATTGGATTTAATAACACAGGAAACGTTTGTATGGAAATCGAATTCTGTTTAATTTTTTATTTTATAAATTGAAGTAAATTGATTAATTGCAGGTGTGTGGCCGTCAGAAGAAGTTCTGACACATTATGTATTGAAAAGGAGGACGTTATTTCAGTGAGGAGATCGATTTTTTGATTTTTTTAAACTTATTTAAGATGTTTTAAATTTACTGTTAGTTATTTTTAGTGGAAAAATGATCTGTGAAATTGGAGGTGGAATGACTTCTTTAGCTGGAGTTATGGTAAAAATTTCTATGGAATTTTTATGTACAAAATTCAAAAAATTTTGTTGTTTACAACTTAAATTTTGACGTTTAAAATTGAGAATTTTTACTTTTAAAACGCAAAGTTTCTTTATTAGCGTCTAAAACATAAAATTTTGACGTTTAGTATTTTTTTAAACGTTAAAACTAAAATGTTTCTTGTTTTCATGTCTAAAATTCAATTTTTACACTTAAAACTCAATTTTGACGCTTGAAATTCAAATTTTGACGTTTGATATTTAAATTTTGACGTTTGAAATTTAAATTTTGACGTTTGAAATTTAAATTTTGACGTTTGAAATTTAAATTTTGACGTTTAAAATTTAAATTTTGACGTTTGAAATTTAAATTTTGACGTTTGAAATTTAAATTTTGACGTTTGAAATTTAAATTTTGACGTTTGAAATTTAAATTTTGACGTTTGAAATTTAAATTTTGACGTTTGAAATTTAAATTTTGACGTTTGAAATTTAAATTTTGACGTTTGAAACTCAAATTGTGATGCCTAAACCCCATATTAGGACGTCTAAAACTTAAATATTCTTATATTTTTGTCAAAAATTAAACTGTTTCTTGTTTTCACTTCTAAAATTCAAGTTTTTGATGTTTAAAATTCAACTTTGATACTGAATATTTAAATTTTAGATGTCCAAATATGAGCTATAAGCATTAAAATTTAAGTTTCAAACGTCAAAATTTGAATATTCTTATTTTTTTCGTCAAATACTAAACTGTTTCTTGTTTTTACGTCTAAAATTCAAGTTTTTAATGTCTAAAACTCAACTTTGACATAAAACTCAAATTTTGATGCTGTAAACTCAAATTTTGATGCTGTAAACTCATTTTGACGCTGTAAACTCAAATTTTGACGCTGTGAACTCAAATTTTGACGCTGTAAACTCAAATTTTGACGCTGTAAACTCAAATCTTGACGCTGTAAACTCAAATTTTGACGCTGTAAACTCAAATTTTGATGCCTAAAACTCATATTTGGACGTCTAAAACTTAAATATTGACGTCTATACACAAGTTTCTCCCATTATATTACTACATCTAACACAAATAATTTAAATTTAAATTTCTTTCCTTCCAGATTGCTGCTGCATCGAATGCCAAAGAAGTTTTACTAACTGATGGAAACAGTCTAAGTGTAAAAAACATCCAAGAAGTAATCAATGCAAATTCGACGCAATTTAATTCAACCAAAGTGAAAAGCAGGTAAAAAATAAAAATAATTCACAAATCTTTTCCAAAATTAACTCGATGATGATTAATAAATCGATTTCCAGACTTCTACAATGGGATTCTAGCAATTTAGACGATTTAGAATCGAAATTCGATTACATCATCTGCGCAGATTGGTAATTTAATCGAAAATTAAATTTATTATTATTTAATTACAATTTTTTTTTATTCCAGTGTTTTCTTCAAAGAGGGAAGAGAAGATCTAGTACGAGCAATAATACGTATACTAAAACCAAAAGTAATATGCAAATTAATCGATGTTTTTATGAGAAAAAATTGATTTTTGATCAAATTTTTATGTATTTTTAGGGTGAAGCGTTTATTTTTACACCTTCGCGAGCCAACACGTTGCAGGAATTCGAATTACTGATGAAGGAATATGCAAATGTTGAAGTTATGGCCGATTATGATGAGGGAATAACTCGTTCGAATAGCAAAGTAAATGGAAAAAAATTGATTTTGTTGTAAATAATTTTATTTTATGAGTAGAAATTATATTTTTGAGACGAAATTTAAGCGTAGTGATTGAATTTAAACCGGAGATTTTGTTTTGTTTTGAAAAAAATGGATAAAATGAAATTTTGCATCTTGAAATTTGTTGTGGGCGTGAGAAAATACTTGAAAAAAAGCAATTATTGGCAAATGGAAATTATCGGAAATATTAAAAATTAAGAGAAATTATTAAGTAAAAGTAATGAATTTCGATGCTATTCATGTTCAAATGTGAATTTTACAGGCAAATTGTGTAAAAATCGTTAAAATCGTGATTTTGTGCGTTGAAATCGTGATTTTGTGCGTTAAAATCTTGATTTTGTGCGTTAAAATCTTGATTTTGTGCGTTAAAATCGTGATTTCGTGCGTTAAAATCGTGATTTCGTGCGTTAAAATCGTGATTTCGTGCGTTAAAATCGTGATTTCGTGCGATAAAATCGTGATTTTGTGCGTTAAAATCGTGATTTTGTGCGTTAAAATCGTGATTTTGTGTTAAAAATTGTGAATTTTTGTACAACTCGTACAAAAATCATGAATTTTATTATAAAAACATGTTAAATGTTCCAAAACACGTTTTTTTCTTCTAATAAAATTCTTTTATTTTCAGTTTAAAAAAGAAATATCAACATACAACGAAGACACTCACTATCCAATCCTTCTCCATGTCTCGAAATAAAAAAATAAAAATATTTATTTTATATTTTTAAAAAAAAAAAAAAAATAATCAACAAAACAAAAATAAATCTCAACTTATTCTTTCCATATTCTCACAATTATTCCCCACTCAACAGAAATAAAACTAATAACCCATTTAATCCAATTTCGGCCATTTCCGCGAACAGCCAATTCTTAGATAATCGCATAATGAGAAATTACGCCACCAGATTCCGCTACTCAACACTAAAGTTCCGCGAAATTATCCTTGTTTTCCCTCAGCTGTTAAAACAGAAAGGTGGGCATCGAGCCGAGTGACCCCTCAGACCAACTCCTCGCCCCCATGGAGTCGTCAAACGAAGACGAAGACACACAAACGGTCATTCTCGAGTTAATTAACGGTAAGAAACAACTCGCCTAATGACGCATCTATTAATC
This sequence comes from Strigamia maritima, assembly GCA_000239455.1. Lineage (NCBI taxonomy): Eukaryota > Metazoa > Arthropoda > Chilopoda > Geophilomorpha > Linotaeniidae > Strigamia > Strigamia maritima. Next base: position 140,831 of record JH432112.1, read on the forward strand.
AGCCGCGCTCGGTCAGCTTTTGCTTTTCGCCTCGTTAAGACGTTAAATGTTTGGTTTTACTTTTTTAAAAATGATTTTCAACAAGTTTGATGTTGATTCTGATGTTATTTGATATTTTTTTCACGATCGGAGCATTGACCTGTGAAAGTCGGTCACGAATGTCATTAGATAGATGGCGACCGTTCGTATTTTGTTTGCAGATTCCGCCAACGCATTTGTGTGCTGGGTGAAATCCCAACAAGTCATCCAAATATAATACGTTATTGACTCTGTGTGAGGCGTTCTATATTTAGATTATTCTTGTTCCGTCTGGGGATTTTGTTTTTATGTAAGAAAATTAAATGGTTTGTGTGATTGTATGGATAGTGGGAAGTGTGCGATTGGTTGGTGGGTTAAAGTTGAGAGTTTTATAGATGCAACAAATGGAGGAAGTGAATTGTTTTTTTTTTTGTTTTTTTTTTTGGTATGTAATTTATTGGTTTTTTTGGATGTTTTTGGGTATTTGAGCATGGCATTTGTTTTGCTTTGATGAAATTGACCAAATTGATCAAATTTTGTGGGAAAAATAACTAAAAATAACTAAATTTTGTGGGAAAAATAACTAAATTTTGTGGGAAAATAACTAAATTTTGTGGGAAAATAACTAAATTTTGTGGGAAAATAACTAAATTGTGTGGGAAAATAACTAAATTGTGTGGGAAAAAAACTAAATTTTGTGGGAAAAAAACTAAATTTTGTGGGAAAAAACTAAATTTTGTGGGAAAAAAACTAAATTTTGTGGGAAAATAACCAAATTTTGTGTAAAATGACCAAATTTTGGGTAAAATGACCAAATTTTGGGTAAAATGACCAAATTTTGGGTAAAATGACCAAATTTTGGGTAAAATGACCAAATTTTGGGTAAAATGACCAAATTTTGGGTAAAATGACCAAATTTTGGGTAAAATGACCAAATTTTGGGTAAAATGACCAAATTTTGTGAAAAATGACCAAAATTTGTGGAAAAGTGACCAAATACTGTGGAAAATTGACCAAATTTTGTGGAAAAGTGACCAAATTTCATAAAAAAAACAACCAAAATCTGTCGAAAATGATTAAATTCTGTGAAAGATATTCAAATTTTGTGAAAGGTGAACACATTTTTTATAAAACAAATGGCCAAACACTATAAAAATAATCATCTTTTATAGATAGATTTTCCACAAAAGCATCAATTCAAACAATATTTATTTATTGGTTAAATTGTTAAAATTTTTTCACTATAAATAAAACAAAATGTTTAAATCTGAAATTGTCAAAATTGTCATTTGCTAAAATTGAATTTTCTTTCTTTTTCTTTTCAATTTTTGTTTTATTTTTTTTTTTGTTTTTAAAGATAAACATTTTTATAGACCAATACCAGCTTGAAACTTGGCAGCAAATTTATTTGTTCTGTTATACAACAATCTATACTAGTTCGACCGACCCCTGATGAGTATTATAAATATATTATATATAGAAAGGTCGCTAAAATCATAATAATTACTTATTGACTTTACAGTATTAATTTCCCCATTACCAAACAATAACAGATAACAATAATTATCATCTTTAACATTAAAAAATGACATAATAACAACATAATACAACGAAATTGTACTAAATTCAGAATTTTCTTAAAATATATTTTTTTAAATTTTTTTTTTACATTTTTTAGCCACTTTTCATAAAATTATCACAAATGTTGACCATTTTTCACTAAATTGTCATAGGTTTTGGTCATTTTTCACTAAATTATCAAAAAATGTGGATTTTTTACCAAATTATCAGCAATTTGGGTGTTTTCACTAAATTATCAGCACATTTGGGTTTTATTACTAAATTTTTTTTCAAATTTTGGTCATTTTTCACTAAATTTTTACAAAATTTTGATTTTTCAACAAATTATCAGCAAATTTGGGTTTTTTCACTAAATTATCATAAATTTTGACTATTTTTCACTAAATTATCACAAATTTTGGCCATTTTTCACTAAATTATCACAAATTTTGGCCATTTTTCACTAAATTATCACAAATTTTGGCCATTTTTCACTAAATTATCACAAATTTTGGCCATTTTTCAGTAAATTTTTACAAAATTTCGATTTTTCACCAAATTATCAGCAATTTTGGGTTTTTCACTAAATTATCGGCACATTCGGGTTTTATTACTAAATTTTTTTTTCAAATTTTGATCATTTTTCACTACAAAATTTGCAATATTTTGACCATATTTTATGAACTCATCACAAAATTTGTCATTCCAACCCAATTTCATCACGAGATTTTTATAACAAAATTTTAACAAAAACAAAAATTTATCATTACATTTTTTTCTATAAAATTGTCACAAATTCATGTTTAATAATCCCCTAAGATAAGTAAATCCAATTTGGCTCGAGTCCAAACTGGTTATTGATGTGCAGACTTCCAAATGATCATTTACTGTGAGTTTGCTCCACCAGAGCACAACACTCATGAGATTGGTAATCAATTTGTAATGTCCACTATACTCTTTTACACTTGTGTTCTCCATGTCCTTGACATCAGTTTTGCAAACAGGAAGTTGGAATTGGACATGATTCTAAAATTCATGCTTAGGATTTTAAAAATTTTTTGTTTTATGATATTTCAAGTGTATTCAATGCATCTTTTAATGAAATACTATTCGTGGCCAAAATACTATTAGGCCAAAAATAATGTATATTACTATAGTCTGTCCATGTAACTCTGTGCTCCATAGCGGATTGGCTGGGATCTTTTCAAAGTTGTTAAAAATTTGAATTTCACTGTAGGATTAATAATTTGGATTTTTTTCTTCCATTTTTGGTTAATATTTTTGGGTTCAAATTTTTGAATTTTGGGTTCAAATTTTTGAATTTTGGGTTCAAATTTTTGAATTTTGGGTTCAAATTTTTGAATTTTGGGTTCAAATTTTTGAATTTTGGGTTCAAATTTTTGAATTTTGGGTTCAAATTTTTGAATTTTGGGTTCAAATTCTTGAATATTGGGGTCAAATTTTTTAATTTTGGAAATTTTGGGTTCAAAATTTTTAATTTTGGGTTATAAGGGTTTTAGCAGCATTCTATAGCAGCCATCTTGGAAACGATATGATGTTTCTCGACTCCAAACTGAGATTTTAGCAAATAAAACCTGCATCATTTAACAACATCCTAACGATTCCATGAGAAATCGACATAAAAATAGGTAAGAGTTGCGAAAAACATTGACAAACGGACATTAGCGAACATCGTGGCCGCGGAACATGCACCTACGTCGCCCACGATGTTCGCTGATGTCCGTCAAAATAGTTTGTCTTTATTTTTCACAACCTTTACTATTTTCTAGCTGGATTCTCATGGAATATATTAACCAAGATGGAATAGACAATCGATCACCTAAATCTAATTTTTGATTTTGATTTTGATTTTGACTTGGTTTAACTAAAACCCCTAGCTAAGTTCAAGCTAGAATTTAGTTAAAACCAAAGTAAAACCAAGTCATTCGAAAATTGCTTTAAAACCAGGCTAAAACCAACTTTTCTAAAACGTCTAAAATCATGTTGGTCTTCATTTTCGAATGCAACTATTAACTAAAAAAAAAGGCACAAAATGAATTATTTCCAATTGGTTTGGATGTATGATAAAAAAAAGATAATCAATCCTCAATCTTGCTTACAATTATCAATATTATGCAATTTAAAGGTCAAGTGCACCGAGTCCTAATCTTGTCACCACTTAAAACATACAACAAAAATCTTTCTATTCTTACTATCAACATTCTTTAAGCTTTTTTCAACCTTCTACTTGTATCCAAGTCACTCCACCATGATCATGGATTAAACCTAGAACAACAAAATAAATAACTCAGCATGGTATATATCATGCAACCAACAGCCTTAATTTATGACTTACTCATATACACCCCTATTGTACCATGAATTATGACAAACAATGACAATACAGTACTCACATTTTCCCAGAGTCAACATGTCAGCTTTAATGAAAACTTTTCATTTTTAAAAGTTTAAAACCCAATTGAACAACATTTTCTTTTTTACCATAGAAATAATAGTTCTTATCAACATTTCAAACTTTTTTAAAAAAAAAAAAAAAATTATTCACATTTTCTGTAAGAAAAAAAAAAAAATTGAATTTTTGTTGAATAGTGTAAAAATCTTAAGTTCTAAATTCTAAAGAAAGTTGGATTATAAAATTTTTTTTAAAAATTTATTACAATGAACTTTCATTTCATCCCATCGGGTTTTTTTATCCGGTGTCTTGTGGTTCGAGGTTTTACATACAGCGACAAAATTTGAAAAGACATTTAGACTAAACAACATTTTAAGCAGTTTTAAAGTTAATCAGCCGGTATAAACAACAAATTTAAAATGTGAATTTTGTATTTAGACTGGCTGAAATTAAATTGAAACTGAACTATAACTCTATTTAACGATTCTCGCACGAAACTCCCATTGGTTAATGACCTATGCATTGTACTGAAAGTATATATTGTGGTATCTTATTTTAATCCGCTAGTTGAGTTGAGTCGAAAAATCATTGTTTCGTAGTTCAAAAATGTGCGTGCCATTGTTAACAAACGAAAACGCTTGTAAAATATTTTTAAAAAATTATTTACATTTGGGTTTTTGTATTGTTGCGCACATTTTTTGGCTACGAAACGATGATTTTTCCACTCAGCTTGACTAGAGGATTAAAATAACATATCACTACTTTGAGTACAATGCAAAAAAGTTCACTTTTCAGTTTTGTGCACGATTTGTCGGATTTAGGATTTAAATACTTTGGTTTGGGAAATACCTAGGGATTGCATCTCGAGATTCTCGGCGAAAATATGATCTCGTTATTCTCGAGATTTTTTTCCCAATAATCTCGAAATTTTGAGAAAATGCAAAGTGAAAGTTTTACTTTGCATTTTCTCAAAATTTTGATCAGTAGTTTGTATTACAAAGTTTGAAATACAAACTACTGATTAAATGGTCTACCAATTTCCCATGGGACCGTATTATCACGTTGTCTTTGCCGACGGGTCATCAACTCATCATATACTCATGAACCCATCGGGGAAAAAAAGTTTGACTTACATTAGTAAGTCAAATTGCTTGGAACTGAATTCCTTACAAAATATAGTGTACAGAACCAAAGGCTCATATAGTCAGTTACCTGGTGTCCTTTGACATTTGCCAGAATACCAAGCTATTTTTAATGCCGTTACTACGCAAACGATTTAAGATTAGTAATTCAATTATTTAACTGATTATGGTTCCAGAATGACTGCTATAGGGCTGTCTAATTATGCAGTTGCCGTAATAGCCTTATCGACTGGCTATCATGTCTTAATAAGGAATTGTAAAATATCTAAAATCAGTGTAAAATGGATGGCCCAGATGCCAAATGACTATTTTAGACCATAAAAGCCATTAAAATCAATATGCGGGCAAAACCGATAAAAATACCGAATTAAAAACTGAGTCAGTATTTCAAAAAACTCCCCAAAATACCGGTTTTCGGTACCGGTACATACTACCGTAGTAGAGAAACGGTCATTTTTCGAATTATTTTTTTAAGCGTATTAAAAAATTGGTGGGAAAAGGTTCTAGCCAATGGGAGTTTCTTGCAATGTTTTGGAAACGGAGTTTAGTGCCGTCCGTACAGCTGTGCGGTCTGGACACTTTTTCAGGACCTGCCAATGTCTGGAGCGCACGGCTTTTGGACCAGATTTGTACCGGATTTGCACTGGATTTGCACTCTTTTGCACCAGATTTATACGGGATTTGCGCTGGATTTGCACTCTTTTGCACCAGATTTGCACCGGATTTGCACCAGATTTGTACCGGATTTGTACCGGATTTGTACTGGATATGTACTAGTTTTATACTGTTTTTTCGTGGTTTTGTACCGGAATTGTACTAATGTAAAATGATATATAGCTTACGGAATGCATACTGGCTTTTATGCTGATATTTGTTGCATTTAGATTTTTAATCCTAAATTTTTGAGAGTATTATTTCCAGTTCTGCTTGCTCATAATCAAGAAACATTTCTGTATGCACATGTGCAACTGGCTCTCTGTACAAACAGACATAGACACATGCAACAGTACCAACTACTAGTATCACTTCCTGTACTTTTCTATTCAATATAATGGCATTGCTACAGCCCTAAATCCACCGAAAACCCCGAACAAACAATCCAAATCCAGGACAAATTTACTGAACTAGAACTAGCACACTAACTTTTTCTCCACAACACCAACACACTCCTGGTGACAAAATTCTAAACCATCTAAACTTGAAACTCATGATTATACATCCCAACCTGCCACCACTTGACCTATTATGGTAAATAAAAGTGACATCTATTGAACCTAAGGCAAAGAAAAGAGAAGGAAGTTGATATAAATCATCCAGATCTATATTTTAATGTCACCAGCACCAAATTGGGCTCTAGTGACTTTTTTAAGAGTCCACACAGCGAATAAATGTCAAGGTTTAAAGAATAGAAGATAAAAACAACACACCTACAGTGAATTGATTAAAAAAAATTTAATTTTTTATTTTTAGATATCTTTGAATAAAATACTGATACATCAAAAATACATGCATTCATTAACTTCCCTATGTATCTATGCAGGTGCAATGGGTGGGCGATGTAAGCCAGGTGAGGGAACCTTAGAGAAAAAAAAATTAATAGGGCTATGAAGGAAAAAATATATTTTATTACCTCCCCTACAGTCAATGCCCCTCTAATTAATGATTTTTTAGGTTTTTTTTAAAAAGAAAATAAAAAAATAAAAATCGACGGGAATTTGTCAATTTCATGCCGTGGTAGGTCGACTTTCGACGGCATGAGGAAATGAACATTGCCGGTGAATGATAAAATACATGATTCATCAGTTTTGATACTTTTTTTTCAAAATATTCTTATTGGAAGGTGTGGATTATGACATTCTGTGTGTTTTCCTATCAATTTCCTGTTGTTTTACCTAAAAAAAATAAAAAAAATATATATTTTCTTTAAAATAAATAATAGAAATTACATCCTGCAGTCACTGAACTTTGTTGTCATGGAGAAGAGAGATTTTTCCATATTGAATTTTCCAAGGTTATTTTTATATTAAAATTTTTATTTTATTAACAATATTTTTATTTTATTTACATTGTACGTAAAAAAAAAAAGAAGGTCAAAACATGACACAAACTTCTTTGAAACGACAAATGACGAAACACAATTGACAAAATGGCGACATTGTTATGAAATTGGCACATGTTTTTGTTAATTCCCCTTGTGGTGACCCAAATTCCCACCTCCTCCGACCCCAACCATTAGTGGCACGTGGCGATATGGATTAGTATGTGGGCAAATCAATTACTCGGTAATAATAATAAATGAAGAAGAAAAAAAAAATCAACCCGCGCCATTTTTATCCCACAAAAACCACAAAAAAACACAAAAAAACCTCCGCACAACCAACCAAAACCCCAAATAAACATCCAAACAACATTAACACACCTTATTCACACCATACCCCCTTTAAAACACCGTTTTAACACTAAAAAAAACCATAAAACCAAAACAACCCTAATTCCAAATCATCTCCCTAGCCGGCGCCACCACCTCCAACAAACAGCTGTTTCGGTTTATATTTAGATCCAAACCCAACTACGTCATTCAATATCAACCACAAAACCATTTCCCCGCCCTAAAACCAAAACAAAAACCATACAATGTGACATTGTGTAAGGGGATTTTGTTTTTGTGTATTGTTTTATTGGTTTTATGTGTTTTTTAGTCCCATTATATCCCCTCGACCACTCTCCGACCTTCCTTAAAAAACCGCATCGAATTCCCAAGTACGCAACACACCCAACCGGTCTCGAAAAAAAAATCCGAACCGATCGATAATTTTGCGAAACGTGCAATTAGCACAGGGTCAGCTGGCAACGGCGCACAGGTGGTTGCTCCACTTTGACTGTGGCACTGCGCTGTGCGGTCGGCCACGTTCAGTGTACTTAGCACGGGATAATCTGTCAATAATACTCGGCGCATTCGGCTCGTTCAGCGGCGGCGCGCACGATGCGCTGGCGAGCGGCGCGCAGTGACGGCAGCAGCAACTCGGACGATGATGGACAGTGTTTTCTGCGATCCAACTCGCCATTCACAGCCGAGGAGACGAACAGTAAGCTGATATCAAGTTTTAAGTGATAAAACGGGTGTTTTTTTAAGGGGAAATGAGGTACAACGTGCGGGCCATATGTTAATGTTGGATAAGTAGAGTGTGGCTTTTAGTGCGGGCTATAAATAGATAGAATTTACTGTTGTTGATGTGGTTTTTTAGAAAGATTAAGTTTTGTATAAATAGTATTTTTTTTTTTTTTTTGGTTTGTTGTTGTTGTTGACCTGCTGCCCCTTAACCCTTTTCAGATGGGCTTGAGTGTGAGGCGTGTTATTTCTTCCTAGTTTCTTTTATTCACTTGTTTGACCCTTTTTTCCTATGTAATTTTCCTTTTGCACTTTATTAAGGGTTAATGTTTTTGCTCAGGGGAATAAGGTACGGGATTTTGGATGGGAAAGTTGGATGATATCCGGGATATTTTTTTTGGTGTTTGGTTAATATTTTTTGGAGGGGAGAGAGAGAGAGAGAGAGAAAATAGGGTTTACTAGCGTAAGCGGCTACTATATCGCTATTAACTGACAAAAAGGAATCTGACTCACATTAAAACTGACTAATGTTTTTGGAAGGATTACCGTATATACTCGTTGAAATTTGGGACAAAATCTTTGACCATTTTTAGGGGGTTACACGAGTCATTTATTTTTTTTACGAAATTATTGTACGTACGAGTGATTAAATGATTTATACGGGTCAAAATCGAGGGGGGTTATCATTTATCCAAATCTTATCTCTCGTGAGATTGAGTATTTACAAATCCATCAAATCCACCAAATCAATCCAGCAAATCTACATCAAATTTTACGGATTTTACAAATTTCGTCCCCTATTTTGTTGGGTCAAAATACAAAGTTGGGGGGACACCTGTACGCGAGTATATAAAGTTGTAAATTTTACGGTTTTTTGTGGAGAATTTGTAAATTTTACGGTATTTTGTGGAGAATTTGTAAATTTTACGGTATTTTGGGGAGAATTTGTAAATTTTACGGTATTTTGTGGAGAATTTGTAAATTTTACGGTATTTTGTGGAGAATTTGTAAATTTTACGGTATTTTGTGGAGAATTTGTAAATTAATAATTTTTATGAGTTGTAAAGTAAAGCTGGAAAAACGATATTCTGTAAGGAAAAATTGAATAATTTTCAGTATTTTCTTAGGTAATGTTGAATATACGGTATTCTATAAGGAAAATTTGAATAAATTTCAGTATTTTCTAAGGTAAACTTTAATTATACAGTATTCTATAGGGTAAAATTGAATAAAACATTCAATATTTACTACCCAAAACTTCTAACATTTTCCAGCCAATTGAAAATTTGAGTCAGTAATACACACACCTTTCAAAAAAAACTAATATTTGACTTCCTATGTTGGGTTTCTTACTGTATTAGGGCATAAATATAAATAAGTTTGACCTTTTTTTCTTTTCAGTTGGGGGTAAAAGGAATTTAAAGATGCAAAGAAAAAAAATTACAATTTACAGCACACACAAAAAAACTTAAGATTTTTATTTTTTTTTTTTTTACTTTTATTTATTTAGCAAAAAAATATTTTAGTTTAAAATCAATTTCAGCTGCTTATTTAACCTTTAAAAGGAAAGTATAAAAATATAACTTTTTTCCTTCCAACTCCAAACCAACACAATTGAAAACTGAACATTTCTTCTTTTTTTTATTCCATGAAAAATGTAAACAAATTGCATAATAGTCAATTTGAATGGATATTTTACAGCTATTTTACAATGATTATTCTGAACTGAACAAAAAAAATGAGTTATATAAAAAAAAAAAGAGGAAATTTCCTGTAAAGTTTGGAATCTTGAAGTCAATGACCAAACAGTGGACGTGAGGTACACAAGCAGAACGAGAAGAATTTTCATTCTGACACTGGCTTCCTCTTCTTTTTTTATTATACAATTCTAATCTTCAAGTCGGCAATCAATTATCGGAACATTCACTGAATTCGCGACTACAGGAAATGCAAATCAAAATATTGTGTACTAAATTATAACCACTGCAGTTACATCATCTATAGTTGATAAGGCAGATATTTGAACGATTTATTACCGACACAAGATCGTGCAGTCGGCTTCGAGTTATCCATAGTCACCAATTGGAATAAATGAACCCAGAGTTGCTATTGTGGGAAATGAAATAACCATCAAAAGGATATTCAGAAATCTTGGATTTTACAAAATAAATAACTGTAGTTGATGTATAACCTTAACCTAACATTGACAGTTTATAAAGCAGACATTTGAAAGATCCATCGTCGTATCGTTATCGAGAGTCAAGGAGCTATCTTTACTTTATCTGAAATCAAGAGATGATAAATAAATAACTTTATTCGCTGACGAGACCTACCCGAGGAACCCTTTTTCTTCTTCCATTTTCAGGGTGCCGCAGCGAATCTTTACTGAAGATCGAGTTTTGATTATTGATAGCGAACATCAACAAAAGACAGGAGAACTCTGAAAAAACACATTTTTTACCAAAGCCGGTGCCTAGCGGTGAACCTGGGACCAATATGGTGTGAGGCCATTGCACTAACCACTAGGCCACCTGTCACTCTTCATCTAGGGATGTTCAGAAACCTTTTGTTTGTGTGACAATTGATAAGGCCGACATTTGAAAGATTCATTGCTGTTTTGAGAATATGTGATTCGGCTTTCCATACTTACCAATTTGGATCAACACCGTAGAACAAAGTTTACATTTTGTAAAAGTTCTGCGTATTTGAAGCGGAAAGCTACAGATTGTTTCTGGATCACACATCAGTGCAGTCTGTAATTGATGCCAATTTGTATTGTTTTATGAAATATGTACTTTGACAATTGGCTATAATCAAGTCATTTTTCATGTCATGTTTCTCTATAAATATCTTTGACTTTCTACGGAGATGTCAATACTCTGATGTGCACTCTGATGCATATGATAATTTATTGGTTAACAAACTACATGCAGGAAAAAAATTGATGATTATATTAGCATGAAATAGGAATATGATGAAATAGAGTACAAAACAGAAGAATTAAGGACCCCACTCTTTAACTTTGGCCTTGTTGAGCTATACATTGCAAGTTTAACTATTAACTAATAGCAAACTTGTTCTTAAGTACTCAAAGCTGTAAATGATAGGTTAATCGTTGAATAAAATGTTATAGCTGTGATTTAAGCAGCAGAATCCTCTCTTAACAAGGACAGAGAGCATTGACACAGACCGGGTTAAATACCCAGACACTTGAGTATGTTGGAAAACATGTGAACTGCACTTTGTTGAAACAGCAAGAGTTTTGTTATAGTGAATGTTGCTTTGACGAATAGTAGGCCTTGGATTTTGGGTCAGCCGGAATAATTGTAATGTACAAGGTCAAACTTGATAAACTTCCACTCCTACTACACGTGGATGCACTGGTGCAAAGCAGCCAGCAGAAGCCAAAATTAAAAATGAAGTACCCAGGAAGAATGAATACAGTGGGGGTATAATTAATTACTTTTTAACTCTCCACTGTCATGACCCCGAAAGGGTATTGATCCAGGTAAAGCGGATCTGACTTTCGGTGAACTTGGTCTTTTGCCAACGGAAGATTGTTTTGGTTTAAGCAGTTTTTGGGGTCTAAAGCCAACATTAGGCTAAAGCCAACTTTTCTAAAACGGCAAAAACCAGGTTGGTTTTCATTTTCGAATGCAACTAGTGGTTACAGATTCAGTTTGGTTTTAGTTTTTACGTAAACCGACTTAAAACGAACTAATCGCAAGCTTAGTCGTAGGACATACACAAATCATAACGAAGTCATCGAATAAAGAATACTGATCCAGAGCTGCTGCACTCCTGTATTCTAATGGGAACAAGTGATGAGCTTGGTAGGATGTTTCTACCTTATTTAGAAACTATTTTGTCGTTCGATATTTTGAACAATAGATGGTTTGCGTAACCTCCACAAAGAGCCTACTTTAAAAGTGTTTTCAAGCCAGTTCTTGATACTCTAATTAGATTTAAGATCCATAGTACTTAAATCTTAAAGTAATGTAAGAGTTAAACCAATTTCAAAATACCTTCTTACAATCTGATTGGCTGGGATAGTTTGCAGGTATACATTGTGATTGGTTTATTTTTTACGTTAGGTTATACGTTAACGGTATAATTTGAAAAACAATTGAGAACCGTTGTTTTAGGCTGCTTTAACGTGGCGGGTTTCTTTAATGGTTAGGTCACATTGGTGTTCATACCACTCTGTAACGTAATACAAGATGGCTGTGCAAAGCATTGCGGGTTTAAAATCACAAATTGATTTTGAAGTAGGAAGTAACGTAACTTAAGAAATTACGGCAACCAATAAGAAGACAGCTGTTTCTCTCACGAAAAACTAGATGGAATGAGAAATTGCGTTACGTCTACTGTCGACAAACATTGTGAACAAAACCATACATTACTTTCCTTAAGTTACGTTAAATTTTTGTAAATTACGTTACGTTACGTTACTAACCATAACGAAGAGGTTGCGTAAAGTATCCGATATTTAAGAATCATTGAACCTTGTATTCTTCAGGGAAATAACGGTAGACGATGGGATATTTGTTATAGTTGTTCCATTTCATAAGGAGTGTGGACATTTTACTCCCACTAGAATACTTGGGCAATTGTTCTGCTTGCTTTGTCAAGTGATTGAGTTTGTAAGTGGTTTAAACGATGTGATGAAACTTAAAAATGGAAAATTTTGAAAACAGATTTGGAGTACACTTGACTAATAATGCACAATAAGTCATTCTTTGAAATTGATGTCAATCCACCTGTATTCAAGTCGTTGCCTTGACATAGAAAACACATGACTTGGCCAGAAACTCAATTCCTGAATAAACTGAACAAGAAAACACTTTGCAACTCTGTTGACCTCAATACCAACCTAATGAAACTGCTATGCAACTTCATATTTTCAAGTTGGGCTTAAGTGAGCATTTGGATTTTAGGCTTAACAATAAATAATGGTGTTCAAACTATAGACAGTGTATGAGTTTAAAAAAAGCTTTTAAGACATGAAATTGCTGAATTAGGATTTAACACATGCAAAATTGTTATTTTAGGTCTACTTTTTGAAATTTAATATCTAAAGTATCAATAAGTGACTGATGAAATATTGAATTTTGATGCTTAAATAACCCAAAATGACTGTTTTAGACCATAATATACATGCAAATTAATATTTTAGACCAAATTATAGGCTTAAAATGATATTTTTGTTTGTTTTTTTTAGCTTCAATACACAAAAATACTCAAAATGACTGTTTTAGACCATAATATAGATGCAAATTAATAATTTAGACCAAATTGTAGGCTTAAAATGATATTTTTGTTGTTTTTTTTAGCTTCAATACACAAAAATACTCAAAATGGCTGTTTTAGACCATAATATAGATGCAAATTAATAATTTAGACCAAATTGTAGGCTTAAAATGATATTTTTGTATTTTTTGACCTTTAATACACAAAAATACACTAAACATTATTTTAGACTCAAACAAAAGCCTCTCTTCAAATTTCTATTATAAAGAAAAATTATTATTCTGTATGCAAAGTTGGATTTACAAATACCTGTTTCTTTGACCTTTAAATATAAAAAAAAAATAAGAATAAAAAAAAAAAAAAATATTGAGCACAAATATATAAAAAAAAATAAAAAAATAGAAAATAGTGTTTATAACTTTGACTACAGTGTAAGCAATGCACAATGTGTTTATTTGTTTACATTTTTTTCAACCAGGATTTTGATCTCAAAATCCAGTATGAAAAATAAAATAAAAAAAGTCATGCTGATGTAATAGAGTAAATTGAAATGAAAATGCATGTGTTTTGATGTACAGTAGCAATCAGTGGTGTCCTCAATGTGATTAACCTGGCCAAGGTCCTTATGGGAACATTGCACCTGAGCTGCCACTTTGCCAAAATACAAAAAGGTCACTGCCAGCTGATTGGTTTGAATGGAATTTAGCTGTTTTTTTTCTTTTTTATATTTAAATTTTCTGTTCTAAATTGATTTTACTGGGGGCTTAGATTATAGGTCATAAAATGGGTATTGATGTGGTTGGTTAAAAAATTAAATATAGATGTAAGAGTTTAAATATTTGCCAATCTGTGATATAACAATCTCATTTGTTTGGTTATGAATTATACATCTTTGGTTTGAACTTTGTAATAGTTCAGGTGACATTTTGTGAGTTTTGGAATCAAGTTTTTCTCAAAAATTTTTTTTTGGAATTTTTTTTATTTGCATGAAGGGATGATTGGAAATGTCATTTTTAGGGAATTGTTAGGTCTAAAATGTAGTTTTAATGTCATTTTTATGGAATTGTTTGGTCTAAAATGTAATTTTAATGTCATTTTTATGGAATTGTTTGGTCTAAAATGTAATTTTAGTGTCATTTTTATGGAATTGTTTGGTCTAAAATCTTATTGTATGGAATTGTTTGGTCTAAAATGTCAATTTAATGTCATTTTATGGAATTGTTTGGTCTAAAATGTTATTGTGTGGAATTGTTTGGTCTAAAATATTATTGTATGGAATTGTTTGGTCTAAAATGTTATTGTATGGAATTGTTTGGTCTAAAATGTTATTGTATGGAATTGTTTGGTCTAAAATGTAATTTTAGTGTCATTTTTATGAATTGTTTGTTCTAAAATGTAATTTTAGTGTCATTTTTATGGAATTGTTTGGTCTAAAATCTTATTGTATGGAATTGTTTGGTCTAAAATGTCAATTTAATGTCATTTTTATGGAATTGTTTGGTCTAAAATGTTATTGTGTGGAATTGTTTGGTCTAAAATATTATTGTATGGAATTGTTTGGTCTAAAATGTTATTGTATGGAATTGTTTGGTCTAAAATGTTATTGTATGGAATTGTTTGGTCTAAAATGTAATTTTAGTGTCATTTTTATGAATTGTTTGTTCTAAAATGTAATTTTAGTGTCATTTTTATGGAATTGTTTGGTCTAAAATCTTATTGTATGACATTTTAGACCAATCAATTCAGTTTGGTCTAAAATGTCAATTTTATTCAATAGTTTGGCCTAAATTGTATGGACTATAATATCTATTTTATGAAATTGTTTGGTCTAAAATTTAAAAATATCATCTAAATGCAACAGTTTGGTCTAAAATGCTAATTTTATCTAATAGTTTGGTTAACAAAATCTATTTCATGAAATATTTAAATCTAAAGTACTAATTTTATGCACTATTTAGGTATATAATGTTGATTTATTCAATATATAGGTCTAAAATGTTGATTTATTCAATATATAGGTCTAAAATGTTGATTTATTCAATATATAGGTCTAAAATGTTGATTTATTCAATATATAGGTCTAAAATGTTGATTTATTCAATATATAGGTCTAAAATGTTGATTTATTCAATATATAGGTCTAAAATGTTGATTTATTCAATATTTAAGTCCAATGTATTATGTATCTAATTATTTGTCACACAGATAAGGTATACAGATAAAATTATGTATAAAATCTCTAATTGAAAACAATGTTGTAGAAATGTGAAGGTCATTGACCCAGGCATTTGTGTGGCACTACAACTTGTTTTTTTTATTTTTCCTAACACAG
>JH432114.1:0-86447 GCA_000239455.1 Strigamia maritima
ATAAATTATAGATAAAATCATTATAAATTTATTTGACCTAATTTTTGTAATTTTTAAGTTTTTTTTTTTTTAAACCAACGGCAACGGGAATTCCCATGCCGCGAATGACTCTACTGTTGCGGCAACCAAAATCGAAATTCCCGTCCAAAACAAAAATTCACATCAAAACATAAAAAAACACGAAAAAAATCAAAATACTTTTATTTTCCATATTAAACATTATAAATCCTAATTTTTCCCCCTAAAAATTAATATCCCATCATCAACTGACCCCAACCAACCAACCAACCAAAAAAACGAATAAAACCATTAAAGTAATAAACATTTAACTACTACACACACCACTTGTCCGATATAACTTTTACAACCCTTTTTACGACCGCTATTACACCAAAACATCCATAAAAACCTCATCAACCTTCCATAACCCTAAATATCCGTATTTACCCAAAATACTTGAAAAAATTCCAAAAAACCCCTAATCGGGCCATAAACCCCCAAATTAGAAGCCGGAACCACGGGATACTTAAGGTGAGAGGTCAAATGAGGGGAAATATGTTGACCCCTCATTCCAAGACCCCATTTTCTCCTCAGGTGTTCGTGTCCCCCATAAATTGCTCCGAGTTTCCACACTAAATGGGTTTTTTTGACCATAAAAAGCGGTTCGGGTCGACTAATGACGTCATGAGGAAAATGGAGGTTATTGTTATGAATGAAGATTAGTAGCTGAGGTCAAGGACCTATTCGACTCGGTCACGGCCGCTTGGTTTTATAGGAAGATGTAAAAGTGCAATTATTTTCACTTTATCAAGTAAATAGAGAAATTCGAGAAAAAGTTGACATTGGAATATTTTCATTTTTCTTTTCGTGGAATTAAAGTCGCCATTTTTGTTGGTTTTGGTGGAGGAGGAACGAAGAGGAATAAAAGAAATTTTCATATTGTTTTTTTTTTTTTTTTGTTTTCGTGCTTCTATTGTTGTTTGACATGGGCGTTTCGAGTTCGAAAAGTGAATATAATAAACATTTATTCAATTTCTTGTTATTTTTGTAAATTATAAATTAAACAAAATTGAGATACGACTTAAAGGGTTTACGACCATCACATTTTTTATTGGTCCATTGGATCAAGCATCGTTTAAAACCCTTAAATAATTTTTCTGAGATCGTGCTTCTATTGTTGTTTGACATGGGCGTTTCGAGTTGAAAGAGTGAATAATAAGTAATTTTCTGTTATTTCTAAAATAATTTTACACACAAAATTGAGGTAATGCTTAATTATGCTAACAAGACGTCATAATTGGTTTATAAAAGCATAACTAAGCGTAGAATTAGTCACATAGTGAGTAGATAAGATGAGTTAAGCTTAAAATGAAGCAAACAGTGAGTAGGTAAGCTCATTTAAGCTTAAAATGAGGCAAACAGTGAGTAGGTAAGCTCATTTAAGCTTAAAATTGGGTATTAAAAAAAGCTTAAAACAAGTCAAAAACTCAATCGATAAGCGTCATTGAGCTTAAAATGAACTAAATCATGCTTAACCAAGCCTAATTCAATAGAAGATAGCCAAATTCAATACATTAAGCCAAATCATGTTTGAATAAGCTCTTAAAGTGCTTAAATTATGCTGGATCATGCTTAAACTAGGCCAAAATCTGGCTAAATAAGCTTACAATGCTAAAAACATGCTAAAATAAGCTTAATGTTATTACAATGAGTGGAAAATGATTAAATTAACAAACCTTTATTTATAATAAGAACATAACGAAGTAGCATAAATTTCACATAGAAATCAAGCCACTACTTAACAGCCAATATCACTTAAGCACACAATAAACCTCTAATTATACGGTAGTATAAAATAAACCTTTTAACCCTATACATGTATTGCACAAAGCATTAAACACATCCATAAATTACTCCCAACAAAAACTTCATTTTCCCAGCAATAAAAACCAGAAAACACAATCTCCCTTGAAGAAAACAAACAAAGAAACAAAAAACACCCAAATTAAAACACCAAAAAACCAAAAATAAAACACCAAAAAACCAAAAAAACACCAAAAAACCAAAAAACACCAAAAAAACCACCAAAAACCAAAAAAAAACCTCCAAAAAATCCAAAAAACACCAAAAACATCAAAAACCAAAAAAAACCCAAAAAACACCAAAAAACCAACAAAAAAATCAAAAAAACACCAAAAAAAAACCAAAATAACCAACAAAAAAAACACGTCAACCTTTAATTTTTTAATCACCCACGCCTCAATGACAACGACACCAAGCCCCAGCTTTGACAACCTTATTCCAAACACCCGGAAGGGAAAGAAGACGAGACCACGTGACATTCACTGACCCCAACCCAGGCGCGGTTGGCCAATAGTGAGGTGTTGCCGGGCAGGGCTCACTATTTAACGCCAGCCGCCTCCCGTATCGCAATCATTTTCAAACCCGGGCCCAAAAACACAAATCAAAAAAGAAAAACACAAAAAAAAAACAACCAAAATCAGAAAAAAAAAAAGAAAAAAAATGATTAAATTCGTGATTCCCCTCTTGGTCGTCATCGCACTCGCCACCGCCCAAGACGACGCAACAACGACATCGACGACGACAATTTCGCCCGATAATTTGGCAGAAGAAACTCGCTTCTTGTTCCCCGGCAGCAACTCCACCAACGTGCAAGTATCCGCCATTTCTGTTATCGGCGCCACGCTCATCGGCATCGCTATAGCGCTCGCCATCGGCGGACTACTTCCGGCCTTCTCGGGCGCTGTGGGAGCAGCGAGCACATTCGGTAAACGTTCGTTACCCGATTACGATCCATTCGATACCCAATCGCCGTTCAGTTTATTCCAAATTCTGTCGTTGATCGATGGATTTCGCGGGTTTAATGTCGCCGATGTCGATTGCCAGAAGAAGGTTGTTTGCGAACTACACCGTTCGGGGGCGTCGGTTTCCGGCCGCGATTTGGGTGTTTTGACTGATAAGGTTTTGGATGTTTTCAAGTGAGTTTTTTTGAATTTTTTTTTTTAATGTATAAACATATTTTTAATTTTGTTATTTTTTTTTTTTTTTTGTAGTTATGTTATGCCACACGATGGGGTTCATGATGCGGCGAATCAGCCATTGTTGCGCCAGTATTTGGATGCGGCGAAGAAAGGAAAGGAGAAAGAGGACTGCGAGCGAGTTTATAGTACGTGCGAGTACTCTGTACGAAAGGTTATTAGGAGTCTGAACAACTGAAAATCCAACTCGACCTAATTTTGTTTTTAAAATTATTTTTTTTTTTTGTATTTTTGTATTCATAATTTTTAAGCCATTAATTATTACCAAAAAAAAAAAAAAATGTACAGGTTTTTTTATAACCATTTTTTCGGGCTATTTACAATATTTCACTTTTTCCAGCCTAGTTGTGAATGGAGAAATACGTTATAATAAACGTAAAGTATGTTCACAACTATACTGGAATTGGTTTTATTTGTATATTTGGCCATTTTTTTACCCTTTTTAATCATTGTTTTATAACTTATTATTCTTATTTAACTTATTATTTATTAAGTTCTTTATAATTAGCTCAGATAATGCTAAAAATAGTTGTGAAATTTTTTTTTCTACTGTACATTTTGTGTGAAATAAAAAGCATCTTTTTATTCAAATTCGACGCATTCATTTTGTTTTTAACAGTTTCAATGAATAATTTTGAAAAATTTGAAATTTAAAAATGGGAATTTATGACCTTAAATGTTTACATTGAGGTTTATTACCCTTCTAACCCAGTGAGAGGTATTTTAATCCCCCTTGTTGAAGACCCCGGAAACCTGGCGCCGCCCACCTTGAATTAAACGTGACCGGTCTCGACAGGCGCCGGTCAAGGGCAAGGAAATATGGGGCAAAAATAGTGAAGAAAGGTCATCGTTCTTTGGCTGCAGGTGGTACTAGGAAAACTGACTGAGCATTTTTGTATGGTTGGATTTTGGAAGAGAGAGTTTTGTTTGTGTATCAACAGGAAGTGAAGCGAATTTGTTCATTCATGATATCAGATGTGTAAAGCTGAAGCGTCGTGTTTTGTGAATCGATTAGGGAAATGGAGGAAATCGATGTTGGAAGTTTTTTTTTAAANGTTAAATTTTTTTTTTTTTTTTTTGGTGTAATAAAAAATTATTAGGTTTCCCATCAATTGGATCGATCTTTTTTAAAGTATCGATTGTTGATGATTAAATTATTTCTTGTTTTTTTGTTTTTTTTTTTTTTTTTTGTACTTATCAATCGATTCTCACTAGTTTTCCAACTTCTGAATCGATTTTTGTTAAAAGTTTTAACTGTTTGTTCAATTTTTTTTAAACGAGTTTCATTATTTTAAACTTCTGAATCGATATTTATAAAAATTATAACAAATTTCGTCTTTTCAATCGATTTTTATACAAAATTTTCACTTCTTTTAACTTTTCAAACGATTTTCGTACAAAAGTTTTGCTTTTTTAACTTTTCAATCGATTTTTACAATTTTTCAACTTTCGAATCAATTTGTATGAAGATGTTCTATATTTCTCGACTTCTTAATCGATTTTTATGAAGAAGTTCGACTTTTCAATCGATTTTTATGAAGAAGTTCGACTTTTCAATCGATTTTTATGAAGAAGTTCGACTTTTCAATCGATTTTTATGAAAAAGTTCAATATTTTTCAACTTTTTTAATCAATTTTTATGAAAAAGTTCAATATTTTTCGACTTTTTAATCAATTTTTGGAAATATTTTTCGACTTTTTAATCGATTTTTATAGAGGTTCAATATTTTTCACTCATTTTCTCCATTTTTCAATTTTAAATAAATTCCCGCACACTAAATTTCTCAAATCCAAAAAATATCCCAAATTCCCACCCAATACATTCAACTAACCCCTAAAAATCGATATTAAATCGATTTCCAACACAAAAACCCAACCTCTTTGAAAATCCCATTTAAAAAAACCATAAAAACCGAAACAGGACTAACACACTAACTTCCGGTTCACTGAATGACATCATTTCACCAAATTACCGGAAACCAGTTGTAGGTTTATTGATTTTGGGTAGGAAGGACACCCTAATGCCCGAATTCCGAGGAAGTAGACAGTCAAGTTCTGTGGGTCAAAAGTGCTTCGCATGACGTCAAAGCGAGACACTTTCCATTGGTCCTCATCGCCCGTCATAGCCATTGGCTGAGCCATTTGGGTATAAATTCAACTCCGGCTCATCTCCGTCTCAAATTATCCTCTCTTGAGTACCCCAAGGTGTACCCCAACAACTCCTAGGTTTTTTTTTAGTTAAAAAAAAAATTTAAATATTTTATAATTTTTTTTAAATTTTAAATTTTTTTTAAAATAGACAAAATGCCCCGCACGTTATCATGGTTTCTAGTGAGCGTATTATTCGGCGTTGCCATAGCAACTGAGAAAACGTCTCAATCGCAACCATTGTTTAAACCGATGCCATTTCAAGCCCGGTCGCCAAACTCACGTTTATTCGTCGGTCCGTTCGGTAACATCGCTTCGATCGTGTCGTCACTCGGATCGGTCGGGGTTTTGGGTGTCTTTTTATTGTTTTTGGTATTTTTGCCTTATATTGTCAACTTGATCATTCTGCCACTGCTCGGCGCTCAACAGGGTCTAGGAATGGGAAGGTAAGAATTAATTTTAGTTTTTTTATGACTTAAATTTATAAAATTTAATAATAATATAATTAAATTTAATGTTAAAAAGGTCTGAAATGCCTAAAAAAATTGATTTTAGACATTGAAGGATTAAAGAAAGTCCTATTGCGAGTTGTGTAATTAAAAATCATTTTAGAAGAGAATTTTGGCACTAAAAGTACCATAGAGTCTAAAAAGTTACAAAAACGTTGTCTAAACGTTATGTCACATCATAATAACTGATAAAAAGAGGAAATTTTAGTTTTAAAATCTAATTTAAACCCTTTTTTTAAATTTTTAATTTTTTATTTATTTATTTATTTTTTTATAGATCTTTGAGTGACACCACTTCATACTACAATAACAAACACAAAATCTTGGAAACTTTGACATTTTTGGAAGAAGTATGGAGAAAATTCGACGCTAAAGACCCGGAATGCCAGAAAGCCATGTTGTGCCAATTGCATGTCGAGGAAGAAAATTTGGGCTATTTGGGCAAAAGGGCCGCGAAAGCAATCAGGTATAAAAATCAATAAATTTTACTTTTAGAAACAAAAATTTAATTCTATTCCATTTTTTTTATTTTTTTATTAGTTATTTGACTTATTTGGACGGTTTAGACATGCCAAAAGCCATCAAAACGATCATTTCCGGTTATACTACAGCGATCCGCTATGGCCGCGAACAGAAATTATGTCCCTACCATTGTCCCTTCTCTCTGACCGATACGATCAAAAAGATGAATGAAACTAATCCTCAGTGACCTTTAAGTTCGATGATGCACCGTTTATGAATTAGTCAAATTGAATTTTAAGTTTTTTCTTCGTGTTTGCCTATTTTTTTTAACAATTTCTAAAAATGTAGTGATTTTATGCTCATTTATTTATTTTTCCTTCTCCCACACTCTTAAATTAACATTCTCAATATTTATTTATGTCTTCATGTCAAAACGTGTGAAAATAAATCATTGTTTTCTAGTTTTTGAGTGTTTTTTTGAGTGTTTGCCTTGATTTCGGCACCATTTTTGTTAAGAATACCAAAAAATACCAATAAATGATTACGCAGTGGGGAAAACGAATCCCAAGAAAGTCGTACATACAAAGGAAATTTTACTTACAGTATTTTGCTATAGAAAACGGGGAAGACGAGATGCGATGCGATGTGCGATGCAGGTGTCGAAAGGCGAACTATCCGCCATTTTTCTTTACCGCGATCTCGCGAGATTAAGAAGTACGAACTGAAATTTTGTAATGACCTCATGAAATATCAGAAATCTAATTATTTTATATCATAATAATCCGATAAACGAAGACTAGTTGCAGAAAACAAAATATTTTATTATTCGGTTTTGAAAAAACAAATTAATTTTGTTAATTATTAATCGAAAATCTGAAATTTCACTTTCGTAATGAACAAATAAACAAAAAAAACAAAAAAATTTCATAATGATAGTCGTTTGACAAATTAAACTTATTACAACCCTTTCACGTCATTTTCAAACTCAATTACTTATTAATTCAATCATTTCTGGTTTTTTTAAAAGGCGTAAAATATATGACAATCATATACTTTTCTTTAAAATAGATTCAAATACCGTTTTATATAAACAAAAAATCTCGGTATTTGGCCTTTAAATGATCTGCATACACTGCAGTTCGAACTCAGAAATAATTCATTCTCGTAAGTATTTTGATTTTCCTTTGAAAAAATGACCAGGATTGTAACTAAACACAAAAAAAAAACGCAAATAAAAAAACCATCAAATTTACATTATATTTCTTATTCTCACATTTAAATATAAAATTATAATATAAAAAAAAAAAAATTTGAATAAAAAGTGAAATTTCCTAATTTTTTCCCCCCTCAAATTTGATACAAAAATTTTAAATTAATTTTAATTCAATAGTAAAACCATTTTTCTTGCGACAATGATAATGTTTAAAAAATCTCTATTAGACAAAACACTAAAAACTACAGAAATTTGCTCATTAAAAAAATAAGTATACATTCATTTTGTTTTTCCTTCAAACTCGACAAATTCCCACATCAAAAAAAAAATATACAATTAAAATAAAAAAAAAATGAATGGTTTTACCCAGATATTATGCATATTTTATCAAGAGTATCGTTTTTTTTTCTTCACCAATTTCCGTTAAAATTAATCATCGAAAAAGAAACAAAAAAAAAAATCATCATAATCCAACTTTCTGACTAAAATTGGCCGCAATACGTGATCTGAGACGAGTTTTACTCTGTGATTGGTGAGTTGGGGTGCTCTGAGAACTCGAATTGTAAACTTCGCTCGTTGAAAAACACTCAGTGGACGCCACGAGATTTTCGCACGATTTGCATGCCGCGTTGTCAATAAGATTTCCAAAATTCAGCTGAAAAAAGTAAAAAAAAAATTCATTAAAAAATCGATATTCATCGGTTAATTTATCGATATTAGTCGATTAATTTATCGATATTAGTCGATTAATTTATCGATACTTACAGGGATCATATTGACATTCGGAAAAGAGATGACCTGCATTGAAGGCGAGAGCTGTGGCTGGACTTGTGACGTCACCTGGGTCTGAGATCTCGAATTTGGGACAGAAGCAAGGTGAGGGACACCAGACGCATCTTCCGTAGAGAGATTCAACGCTTGACGGAGAGCGGTCGCTAATGAATCCTGCGTGACAGCACAGGGTTTGTTTGGATCCCGGTTGAAACCTGGATTTATGATTAGCGGAAATGGGAGGATTAGACAAGATGCACAAAAGTGGGTTATATGGTTCACAAACAAGGGATACGTTGTTAATAAATTAAAGACGTTGATGTTATTGATCGATTTTTTTTACAGCATATTGTTTTAAATCAATTGATAATGATATTTTCAAGAAATATAAGAGGGGAATATTCTTTTTTTGTGTTATTTTAAGATTTTATATTGTAAAAATCATGAATTTGTGAAATTTAACTTATAATTCCAATAAGTTATTTGATAAAATCGAATTTAGAATAATTTTTGCAATTTAGAAATCAATTTTTCTATTCAATATCCTTAAATTCGAATTATTTTATGATTAAAAATCGTTTTTCATAAATTTTCATGTGAAAATGTTTTTAAAAAATTTAAATTTATCCATAAAATAACTTCAAAATCAATTATTTTGGCTTATTTCATATTCACAGCAAAATCAAATTCATGATTAATAGAAGTAATAAAAGTCAAACATAAAAATCAACTAAAATCATCAATTAACCTTTTGCTCCCATTGAAGGCGTATCAAATCTGATCAAATCAGTTCCCAATAGATTTGGCTGGATTGAAGGCGACGGAATGCAGCTAGGGACAGGAGCGCTTAATAAATCTATCGGTGTGTAGTTCACTGACTCAATAACTAAAACCAAATTTAAAAAAGTCATTAAATAACTTTTCCATTAATAACTTTAAATTTAAATAACCACCTTGAGGACTACTCTTCACGTTTTCAATCACATCATGTTTTTTTATCGCCTCTAAATTGTCTTCAGCGATATTCTCTCCTTTGTCATTCAAATTCTGACCTTTAACTGATAAAGTGTGCAAAGGTGAACCTAAAAAAACATTAAAATCAATAAATAGTTCATAAAAAAAATATTTTAGTATTTTTCTACCCGCAAGAAATTCCCTATTTAAGCAAATTGTTTTCTTGCCCTTTCCTCGCACGTGTACAATTTCAGGAATCGCCTGAAATAGCGCTACCAGGCTGGGAAATCCCAAATCCTTAGGAGAGCAATCAACATCGAATCGTTGATTATATAATTCTTCAAAATTATTGAGACTAATTTTGCCGTGGTGATCGTGAAGTAAAATATGCACGTTTCTTGCAAACAGTTGTAAAGGCTTTAAGCCCACTTTGGCATTTGAATGACGACCTTCAAACTAAAAATGAAAAAAAAAATTAATTATTTATAAATTGGAAAAATAAAATATCAGTTTTAATCAAATAAATTTCAATTTTTCGGTTAAATTTAGTTTTCCTCATTAAATTACCTCTACAAACTCCGATAAATGATCCGCTAATTGAACGATATTACACGAATATGAAAATCGTTGTAAAAACAATTCATTAAATTCCGTAGCAAAAACTGAGCCTGGTGGGAGCTCCATTAAAAGACGCCGAGCGTTGAAACATAATTGTCTTAAAAAACTCTTATCAGCGAGCTTCACTAAAGGTCCACCAGATGAATCCACCACCTAAATTCAACAAAAAAAAAATTTATTTTGAATTAAATGACTCGTATTCAAAGGAAAAAAATCGATATTAATAATTACCTGCACTGCATGCCTAATCTTCGACAACAAATCAAGTTCATCGACCACTTGAAAGTCATCCAAATTAATAGAATGACCAAAACTTTGTGTATAAATTTTCATCAATCGAATAAGTGGAATCGACATCGTTCCCGATAAATTGATCAGACTAGTTATTTGATCGACTAAAACGCGAAGTAACTCTTGTTCTTCTAAAATTAATACTTTTTCATCACCGTCGCCATTAATCTGAATCAACAATAATAATAAAAAATAAAAAAAATTAAAAATTAGAAAAATATAAAATGAATTTAATACTTTTACGACATCAGAAATGGCTTCAAACAACTCATGAAGTTTAGTAAAACCGTAATCAGCAACTCTGCACTGCAGACCAAAGTGATGATGATATGCTGGAATAAATTTGTGAAACGCCATTTGACACTGCGGACTCTGTTTCAGTAATTCTAAAACTTCAACGACAAATGTTTTTGTTCGTTCAATTTCCACTGGAGTTTGATCCCGTCGTGGAATGGAAATCATACTTTCATTATCGGAACCAGTAACCTAAAAAAATTAGAAAAACGTATAATTCCATATCAAATTTCATTAAATTTGTCAAATTTTCAATCAAATTTCATTAAATTCTACAATTTTCGTCCATTTTTCAATCAAATTTCATCGAATTCGTCAAATTTTCAATCAAATTTCATCGAATTCCAATTTCAATCAATTTCATCGAATTCCAATTTTTCAATCAAATTTCATCGAATTCGTCAATTTTTCAATCAAATTTCATCGAATTCGTCAATTTTTCAATCAAATTTCATTAAATTCGTCAATTTTTCAATGAATTTTGACCGATTTCATCGATTTCTCTCAACTTACGACGATTGTATGTTCAGTTAATTCATCTAAAAGATCATTCAATTCGCACACTCCATAATTCGTAATTTTGAAATCCTTGCTGAAACACTTGGAGTACAGCGATGCAAAGTCTTTCAACAGTAACTGTTTACTGGCTTGCGATTTAAGAATACGAAGAATATCAGATGTGAATCTCTTCATTTGACTGCGGTGCGAAAGCGTTATTACACGCTTGTTGCCCTCTCCCATAACCTAAAAAATCCAACACGTTAAAACAAAACCAACCCAAACCGATTTAACAATAAAAACCTGAACGACATGCGCAATGGCATCTAACAAATCCACCAATTTAGTGAATCCATAATCGGCAACTCGACACTGTCGACCAAAATGGTGGTGATACGCGGGAATAAATTTGACAAAAGCCATCAAACAATTATCATAATTCTTAAGCAGATCCACAATTTCACGACTAAATAATGTCAATTGAGGCGCCAGTGGCGGACTAATAGTCCGAAATTCTGCACACAAAATAGTTAAAATTAAATTTAAATAAAAAAAATAAATCATTTTCTTACCACAGGTTTGTGTATCCGATGAAATCTCACAAAATTTAACCCTTTTAGACCCAGTTGGGTTCGTAACGATGTTCACTTCTGGTACACATGCAATCAAGTGTTCTAAAGGAACCCCACCGTCAATTGCTGGCAATAACGGACCGAATTCGTGCTTATAACAAGCGAGAAAACTGAAATAAATGTGTTAAAATGTGTTTAAAAATATATTTATGAATTTTTCTTTACCTTCCGAGAGGTAATGAGCCGTCGTGAGATTTTAAGAGGACGTGCAAGCGAGGTGCGAGTTGTTTGAGCGAAATTCGGACATCGGGTAAGCTCTTAGAGCCTTCTTTTTCAGCCCAACCTTTTCCGTCGTTCGGATTCGGACAATGAAGTTCACAAAATGATTTTTCCATTATCGATTGAACTTCCTTGGATCCTTCGGAACAAGCTGGTGACGGAGTTTCTCTGTAGTTTTCATTCATAACTACAATTCGGCGGTTACTGCCGTTTCCGTTGCCGTTGCTGTAGCCATTTTCGTTAACGAGGACTAGATCTTTCATTTTGTTTAAGTCTGCAATGGTTATCGATTGATGATAACTAAAAACAAGAAAATTTATTAAAATTTGAATGATGAGACGTTTGTTTTAATGAAATACCGTTTCTCGTATAATTCCCTCAATTTAAACAATGGAAGAGAATGGCCTGGAACGTCACTTAATAACATTTGAACTTGAGACCTAAAAAAAAATTAAGTCGTCATATTTTAAAGCCAAAAACAGATTAAAACTCTTCTTACTTAAGAATGGGTAAAGATGGCCCACTGTTATTAGCAACCGAAATAATTATTCTCCTAAACCCGATTTTCTGTCTATGCAACTGCGAAATCGCGTACTGAGCATCGTGCATACTGCCCACTTTCACCAAAGCAGTAACATTCCCATCCGAACTATTAATCATATTTAACTGCCACACCTAAAAAAGCATAAAACATTAATAAAAATTTCATAAAACATTTAACAAACATCAATACCGTAACACACTCCTGGAAAATCCTCCTAACTGTATCCTTCAATACATTAATATCCACAGTTTGATCTAAATTTGTGACCAACAAATCAACCGGTTCCTGTCCCGCATTGGCGATCGGTTGAAACAACGCATCGTTCATCAAGGGACTGATGGATCGCGAATGATTTCGTCCTAAACTCGCTTTCGGGGCGCTTTGAGTAGTCAAATTCGCCGCGATTCGTTGTCCGCCTTGATTCCATGTCGTGTTCTTTACGCTATCGTAAGGAGAACAGTTGATACTTCGATTAACCGTTTGTCCGACCGATTTAACTCGACGACGGGACGGACGGTGCGCTTTTAGGTGCGATCGGGTGTTTTCTTGTACTTCTTGGCGTTTTTGTGATTGTTCGGAGCCATTGAAACCTGAATAAAAGTAGAAATTGTTAATTTCATTTGTTTTTTTAAAGTTATTTTTAAAAAAAAATAAATAAATTAAATTTTTTTTTTTTTTTTTTTTTTTTTTACCTTCAGGTGAATTTATCACTAGTTTTGGCTCGGTTATAGGTGGTGATAAAGCGGAAGCGTTGTTAAATATCGTTTTGTCGATAGGAAAGACCCCTGGAGGCCGCCAAATGGTTGCTTGTGGAAGTTCGATTTGAAAATGGCTGCTGCGATCGTCATGATTTGGTGATTGGCGACGACGACTAAAAAATAAGTTTTTCAAATTTTTAAGAGTGAAATAAAGTAAATAACGACAATTAATGGATCAAGTGAAATAAAACATGGCGATAGAATTCCTATTATATTCAATTGAAACTTGATTTTAAAACTTTTAGGTAAAAAATGAGTTGTATAAAAAAATTATGAATATTAATTAACTTACGTTTGATAACGTTGGTGGATATTTAAATCCTGCCAGGCGGAATTGCAAATGTTTCCTAGTGGTGTAATTGTAGGCGGAGGTGGAAAATCGCCACCTTTTCCATATTTCCCAGGTGAAGTTGATAAATTTCCACCTGTGAAACATTGCTCCATAAAATGTCCTCGCACATTTTCATCGGAATTTATATTCAAACGTTTCGCTATGAAAAATTTGAATTAGAACTCTAAAAATCTATTAAATTAATTAAAAATAAATTCTTACCTGGACTGGTTAAAACTGTATTGTCAATCGAATCAAACAATTCATGTTTGGATGGAAAACTAACGGAAATTTTGCTCCCATAAACGTCCTCTTTTGCCATGCGTTTTTTAGCCCTAAAATGGCCAAAAAGAAATTTTAAATTTTAAATAATTTTGAATGAGTTAGTTAATTAAAAACATGTAATGGCATACTCATGCTGGGCAGCTTCAATTAACTTATACATTTCCAAAAACTCATCTTCCTTTGGACCCCAAAGATCCATGTTTACAGTCGAGAGAAACAAAATGAAGTGAAGTTAAAATCAGAATCATTGAAAAAGAAAGTTTTTGAAAATTTGCATGTCACGTGATCTGATGTATCCATTACGTACATAAAAACAGGGGGAAGGTGAAAAAGTAAAAAAAAAATTTTTCCCACCTTAATTTAATTAAATTTAAAAAATGGAATATTCCAGTTTAGTTGTGAAGGTGTATTACGTTTTTATACATGCTCACAACTTTACTGGGATTGGTTAACAATTATTAATTAATACCTTTGCGCTGCTTCAGGTGTTGGGAATCGAATTATCGCAGCTGATTGGCTAACTGTAATCACTCGCCCGCCACAATTATCGGATAATTGCTTAAGTCGTCCACGAATTTGATTCGAACTGTGATCAGTGGGCAATTTCGTCACCAATAATTCACAATTTTGATTTTGTTGACCGTTTGACTACAATAAATTCAAAAATTAATTTTTTTTAAATTAAAATTACCTTCAAAGGGACAGATTAGTTGATTTTGAATATTTAAAATATCAAAAAACATAACACAAAAAATATAAAGATTTATTAATATTTCTCACAGCAGCCATATTTCAAAATGGCGCCCTCGACATTAAAATCTTTTTCTTTTTTTTGTAAAACATAAATACAATTTAAAAAACGTAAAAATACATGTTATCTCATGTTTAAAGTATTCAAAACACATCATTCTGTCCCTTTAATAAATAAAATTTATAAAAATTACTTTAACGGGTGTTCTAAAAGGTAATTCAGTTAATAATTGAGCGAAATTAAAATGAAGGTGCGCACAAGCGAGCAACGGTTCGGGCGCGAAATTATTATGTAAAACGATGATTTGAATGTGGCGACGGTGATTAAAATCTGATAAATCGGCGGCGAAATTAACATCGCCCGAAATTAAAACGATCGTCGATGGCGAACCGTGGATGTCTGCAAACCTACGCATGCTTTGTCGAAGCTTATCGTCCGCTGCATTTTTACCCGTAGCATTAATATGAACAACCGTCACCTAAAATAAAAAAAATCTATTTTAGCAAAATTCACAAAAATTAAATGACATTTTTTTAGTTGATAAAATGAATTTTTTAGGCTCGAAAATTCAGTTCTGAGGCATGAAATGGACTTTTATAGACAAAATATAACATAAATTTTTTTAAAAAACTGTTTTTATTTGTAGTTTTAACGAAAAACTACTTATTTGTGAGTATTTTGACTCGCAATGCTATTTTAGGTTCAGAACTGTTCCATTTACATAGAAAATTTGACCATTTTCGACCAAAATCCAACTAAAAATCCTTTTTTTTTCATTAAAAACAAAATATATTTGTGCTCCCACAGCTACAGTAATATTTATTCTCAATTAACCTGTGCATTATTAAGTTCCTGAATGACGTCTTTGCTTTCTTTACTGATGTCGCAAACACACATGAATTCCGCTTCGCGATGATTCTCGAAAAACTTTTTCCGAATAAGTTGTGCCGTTGCAAGCGCTGATTTACCTTTCGGTACCTAAAAAACGGAAAAATTTCATTTAAATTTCATTTTATTTTTCATTTCAAATTTCCAAAACAAACTTGGCAATTTTCGATGTCCCAGAAAACTCCAATTGGCGGAAGCAAGTAAGAATGCTGTGATTTATTATTAAGAATTGCATGGTGGAAATTAACCCCGTCTTGGTGACCTGTAATAATGTTGTTTTATGATATTGTTTTAAAAATATTAATTTAACGTAAGAAAATGTCATTTTTTATACCTATTTTTGCTTTTGCCATGTGATTTTATTGTCTCGTCGCGACCTGGTGTCATTTATGAAAATTCCTCGATCGGATTTTCATCACTTTATGCATTCTATCCTGTAAATTACACAATTATCATTGAAAATATGTCGCAGTTTAGATATGATTATCTAATTTTTTCGATTTACATCGAGACAATGAGATTTGTAAATAAAAAATAAGAATGATAATGGAAATAAAAATAGCTGCTGATACGATGAGTGTCGAGTTTTGTGTTAAACGTTATTTACCGTAGCGAAATGGTTTCAATCTTCATCTCCATGCGAGATATCGTCCTGTACTCGACGCGAAATTTGTATATTACTTTGCCTCCATCTTGATAATGATAACTCAATTTTGACACAATCTGGTGTTGAATTTTATAACCACAAATTTGGTTTTTCTATTTCTAGTTCACTATTTTAAATGTAAAATAAAATTATGTCATTTGCTAACACAAAATACATAGAAAAAGTAAACAATTTTTTCAGGTTCCTAAATTTCGCTTTCAGACTGCTAAAATGTACATTCAGTTTAATAAAAAGTTGTTTCAGATCTAATAAATGTAATTTCAATAATTTAAAATACGAATTCAGAATAAAATATGCAAAAACAATTTGAAAATTAGCAGAAATTAAGCAATGGATAGACATTTATTGGGCCCTATGCATTTATTATGTAATGTATTCATAAAAAAATTAAAATTGGCGCTCCTGTTACATAGGGCTCCACAGTAATGGATCATTTATTAGGTTTCTGTAAATGAAAAAGTCAAATGCTAAATAATGGGGGCCCATATATTATGGTTTCTGGATTACAGGTTTGCCTAATTTGGGCTCCATTCATGTATTCAATGTATTCAATGTATTGAAATTACATTTATTAGATCTGAAACAACTTTTTATTAAACTGAATAAAAAAATTTTCTAACTGAATGAAATTTTTTTTCAACTGAAAAATATTTTATTTTCTGAAAGAGTATTTTATTAATCTGAATTCGCATTTTATTCAACTGAATGTACATTTTAGCAGTCTGAAAACCAATTTTAGAAACCTGAAAAAAGCTGTAAGCATTACACATTAATTATTTGAAATTTCACTGTATAGAGTCTGATCTTTGTAAAAATTACCAATTTATTTTGAGATATATTTATAAACTACAATTTTGAATTGCAGAAATATAGTGAAGTAGTTGACAGCAGTGCTCTTTCATACAAATAAATCAATAAATTAGATTTTTTTCAAGGAAAAATACATATGTAAAATTTGACGAAATGTGAGTGAACCACGAAGACAATAACATTCTATTCGTGAGTGAAGAGTACAAAAAATAAAGATAAAAATTTCAATACATTGTATACCGGTATTAATGACATTTTTCAAAAGAAATTATTGAAAAAAAATAACTTTTGCTTAATTTTCCTTTAGATGTATTTTCCTCTGTTATTAAAACCTATTCACATATTTTTCCTTGTATGTATGTATAAAATATGGCACTGCTTGCTGCAACTGCAATACTGTACATTCTCCAATATTAAACTACAAGTGCATAAATGTAAGTATAGTCATTACAGCATTATGTAATGGCAAATAATTTAGTGTTTGTATAAAAATATCCCATTTTGACATGTAAATTTTTTGCGACCGAAGAATCGATGCATTTTTACGAGTTGGCCAATGTAACAATTACTAGTATAATGATGCAAATCAATAATTAGAACACTGTAACATCCCTAATTGATAATTCTCACCTATGATAATAGTCAGTGTGCGTTTAGTCGTTGCTTGCTTCTCTAAACTCTTTCAATCACTTTATTTCTGTACTTTATATATGTAAACTTATTTTTTTTAAATTTTAAAAATTTTAGTTACACAATGAAGATTCAAGAAATTCTGCATAATTTCATATTGTCCGTTTTTTTAAACCAAATTTACTGCACTGCCCTAATATTTAATACAAATAGTAAGAGTTAATCTAGTAGATATAAACATTCTTAAAATTTGATAATTTTTACTAATTACTTTTACTAATTTAAGAGTGTGTGGACAATCCTTTCTGTACTAACATCATACAAATAGGATCGAGTTTGCTGATTGCTAAACTTAAGCAAGACAAGTAACTCACAGCTGTTAATATTTATTTTTATTTTATTTATTTTATTTATTTTATTTATTTTATTTATTTTATTTATTTTATTTATTTTATTTATTTTATTTATTTTATTTATTTTATTTATTTTATTTATTTTATTTATTTATTTATTTATTTTTTTTAGTTTTAATATAACTGTTCAGAACTTTGGACCACTTCAAACCATAAGTCTTGCTATTACTGAAGCGTCTGAGGCTTTTCCAGTTGGACAAGTGTGCTCAGTATTTAATTACCAAAACAACAATAATTCCAGAAGAGATGATGTCACTTTTGAGATAGATAATTTTAGACTTACAGGAGATTTATCATTTGCAGACTTGCAAAATTGGTGTTTAATTGTTTATTTCTGCCTGTTTTTAGTTATTTTTTTCTCTAAAATATTTTTCTTCTTCACTTTTTAACTAAAAAAATTTTTTTTTCTTAAAATTTATTTTTGCTTCTAAAAATCTGTTAAGTAATTCAATCAATCTATCAATTTCCTATACTTTTCTTGCTCTACAGCCATCATTTAATTAATTAATTGGCAAATTTACGTTTATTATTATTCACTTTTCAGGATTTTGAACACCGTAGATCTAGTTGTGAACACCACAATCACTGATCCATGTCTAAACCCAAATCCAGACGTTATTCCACCACTACCAAAAATTAATTTAAATTGCATAACCTTAAACAACCCCTTAGGCATTTTAGATTTAAACTCTTTGTCCAAATTGGGAAGTGGTACATTTAACGTGACCGTCTCTAAATTGAAAATTCACGTTCAGTACGTTGCAAATAAAAATGCAAATTGGACAATTATCACCTCAAGTTTGCCCGATGAAGATAAAATAGAAATCACTGATGTCTCATGCATGGGTCATGATGATTTATACGAGACAATGTGCGAATGTTTCATTGATGCCGGATTAATCCAAGATTTGATATCGGCTTATGCTCTGGTATATCTTAATTGCTTTTTTCAAACGCGAATAAATAATGAGAACTCGGCTGTATTTAGATGTGCAAAATACCAGAATTAGATTTAGAACAACACTAATTTTTGTTCATTTAAACTTGGCTTATTTTTTCCCTGATTATTAACTTTTTATTTATTATTATTATTATTATTATTATTATTATTATTATTATTATTATTATTTGTAAAATTTAATAAAACATAAAATATATAAATGTGTTTAAAGTGTCACTTAATTTGTAGTTACTTATTAGTTTGTTACTCATTTGTGCTATCCCGGGCATAACCTCGCTGTGAACCATGGTTAAAGTACAAATAAATGTACCGTAGTTTAAGTTTATCTATTGTTTTTGGATTTAACCCAATCGGACCCATGCGATGAATACTGCTTAATAGTCATAATAAATAAATGACATTTTTTTCCATCTGGTAATGCAGAAGTCCACAATAGAATTTGTAATCAACGTGTTTTATTGCATACAGAAAAACATTCACTTTCGCTGTTGTTAAAAATTCAATTTCAAAACCTTTGTCAAACCAGAAGTCACATAAATATATGCGAGCATTGGGTACAAGCTGGAACAGCATACTGTCGCCAGTTGATCTTCGATCGCTTCACTTGACAGCTTTTATAAATGTAGGTACCGTACGTAATCTTAGATCATATGTATAGAAAAATAATTTACATTGATTTTTTTCTTCTATATATTATACAGCACTTAAAATGAAAATACTGATGTGCTTTATGGTGTTAGTTGTTTCGATTAATTTAGCTGATGTTTCTGTTGTTGATGTACTTACAACAATCGTAAATGAAAAGGGAAGGACTTTTGGTGCAGCTAGTGAAGATATCAGTAAAGGTATTACTAATTTCGTTGGGGGAAACAAAGGATCACCAGAAAAGACGATCAAACCGGAAGAATAACAACTACCTATGTAAAAATAAGCAAATAGTTGAATAAAACATAAAAAATATATCTTAAGCACAAACTGTATCGTCGTAATTTATATCTTTACAAGCTCAATTGACCCACCCTGATCAAATAAACATCGATTTCTTCTTAGTGGGTTATTTTAATCGATTTACTACAGAATAAGAACAGAAGTTGCTGCCAAGTGCCGGATTATATAATAATAAAAATATTTCATTTTGTAATGCAATTTTTTTGAATCGGTACAATTGAATTTTATTTTTTAAAAAATTCGAAAATCTTTTTAAGGGAAAGACCCAACAAAAAGCCACTTATGCCGGACAAATCATTAATTAGATGTAATGCTGTATAAATAAATGTTTCTGTCACTACTTCATGAGCCAAGTGTTGTATTTCAACACTAAATTGAGAATAATTATTCTCCATTGGCATTGATTCCAAATTATTCACTTTGTATTCAATAATATTGCACGGTTTAATGCAGGAGCAATTGTTGATTCTACCCGTTGAATGTAAAATGTCTATCGCTTTATGAGCTTTGTAAACATCTCTCCAAGATGTGCATGATGCTAGATTTGCAGATGATGATGGTAATCTATAAGTAAATTATCATTAAAATTATCATTTTTCAAATGTGATAATGTGAGTATAACTAACAATGCTTAGTTGTGACAATTGATGTATTGATACAACAATCGATGCATGTTGGATACAGCAATTGATGCAAGCTTGATGTTGTATCCAGTTTGCTACAATTGGTGTGGAATATAACAATTGATGACTGAGTATGAATATACAACATCAAATAATGTGCAATAATGTATCAAATTTGCCAAATGGTTACCTGCAAGGTGCTGTAGCTTGAATTTGCATTGCTACACATTTACTCCAGCATTCTCTGAATCCTTCAACTGATTGACATGGTTTTACAGGACTGTTTTTATAAATATACTGTAATGTATCAACAGAACAAACATTAGCAACTGTCAGTAGATACTTGAAATTAATTTTTTTTGCTGAAATAATTACTTCCTTTTTTTCAAACTTCACCCAATATTCGACATATTGTGCTATTCGAGTATTGACATAAATTTCATTCTCGTACAACATTCCATTTTCATGAGCATAGATCTATAATTAAAAACAATCATACTTGAAACTGACTATATATTGTAATCTTACTGTATAATATGGCTCCTCATCAACAGGAAAAAAGTATTCTATCAATTCATGTCTGTTAATAACTATTGCAAAACCAAGAATGCTTTGATGAACAGGATATTCTAAAATACAAAAAAAAATTATTTATGAGAAAAACTTAATTTCATTTCATTATTGACGTTTACTTAAAGTCATATCAACACACTGCCCTAAGTCTGTAAAGAACACTGTATCATTTGTGTATACACCACTTGAATAATCATACATTAAGCAATTATCTTTTAATTTGTGATGTTGAAGATATGTTTCACACTGCAAAATAAAAGAAACAAACAAATTGTCTTTTTTTAGTAATATACATTAAATACAATGTATTTACCACAATAAATGTATACAGAAGATTTTTTTGTACACCATACGATGTCCAGAAGTTAGTAACGTCACTTTCAGTTAATGTGTCAGTAGCATTAGTTTCCATTAACCGTTTGATTATGGCACGAAAACGATAATTATTATTGCAAATAGAAATACTGGGTAAATATGTGACTTTTACGTCTTTAATGTTGACTAAATTTGACACGGGATAGCTGTAATACCGATTAACTAACAGCTTGAGTTGCAATGTAAACAATATTATGCAAATCACGAATACGTAAAACGTTTTCTTACAGTTGCTGTTTACTACGGGTTGTATTCGGTTACTTCTTCGAATAAAAAATTTTTGTTGTTGTAAGCTTCTTTGATTTAGTCTTCTACTAAAGCAAATACATACAATATTATTGATCTACACCGAAATTAATAATGGTTACTTACTTAATTGTAAATGATGCCATGTTTAGATTCGTAAGACTCGTGGTTTATACTGCACTTAGAAATGTTGAAATTCCACTTTCTGTATGAAGATTAAATGTCGTAGATTGTAGTTGACAAGAAAATTATATGCAATACATCTCAGAAAGAAGATTTTATTGATTTTTCTAAGGAGTTTATGCAGTAGTAGTTTGTATATACATAATGTATGTGGCAGATTGATTAAACCATCAGGTCAGCAGATAAATGAAGACCCATGCAATTATAGAAATAAATAGTTAAGTAGATTTGTATGCAGCACAATAATATATGTTATCATTGTTCCTGTCCACAATGCCATTACAATTAACATCTTTTAACATATAATTCATCTAAAAAA
Source organism: Strigamia maritima (assembly GCA_000239455.1). Lineage (NCBI taxonomy): Eukaryota > Metazoa > Arthropoda > Chilopoda > Geophilomorpha > Linotaeniidae > Strigamia > Strigamia maritima. The sequence goes on from JH432114.1 coordinate 21,974, forward strand.
TTAATTTATTGGTACGGTATTAAATTTTTTAAAAAAATCAAGAGTACTCGATCTGCATGTGTAAATTCATTAGCTGGTTATGCTACACTAGTACGTAGTGAAAGTAACCAATATAAAAATTACCAATGGCGATAGCAATTATCCAATTACATCCAATTACAAATGTTTTATCTGATTTATTTAAATTAACTACAGTACAGTACACAATAACAGGCTATGTGTCGGTACAAGTACAGAATTTGATACCAAGTGGTGGATTTGGATATGAACACATGTTTATAATAAAAAAACATTTCTTGTTAAAATGCAAAAATATTTTTTAAATCAGTAAAATTTTTTTTAAAAATTCTAAAATCTTTTTAATGGAAAGGCCCAATAAAAACCGGTTATGCTGGACAAATCTTTAATTAAATGTGATGTTGGATAAAGGAATGTTTCTTCGATTACTTCATGAGCCAAGCGTAGTATTTCGACACTAAACTGGGAATAATTATTCTCCATTGACATTAATTCCAAGTTGTTCACTTTGTATTCAATAACATCACACGGTTTAATGCAGGAACAGTTGTTGATTCTACCCGTTGAATGTAACATGTCTATCGCTTCATGAGCTTTGTAAACATCTCGCCAAGATTTGCATGATGGTAGACTTGCAGTTGACGATGGTAATCTACAAGTAAAAAAATTTTCAGACACAAATGTAATAGATAACAATGAAAATGAGTACTACACAACATCAAATGATGTTCAATGATGTACAATAATGTGCAATAATGTATCAAATTTGCAAAATGGTTACCTGCAAGGTGCTGTAGCTTGAATTTGCATTGCTACACATTTACTCCAGCATTCTCTGAATCCTTCAACTGATTGACATGGTTTTAAAGGACTGTTTTTATGAATATACTGTAAATATCAACAGAACAACCATTAACAACTGGTAACTTGAAATTCAATTTTTCTGCTCAAATAATTACTTCCTTCTTTTCAAACTTCACCCAATATTCTACGTATTGTGCTATTCGAGTATTGACATAAATTTCATGCTCGTACAACATTCCATTTTCATGAGCATAGATCTATAATTAAAAACAATTATACTTGTATAACTGACTATATTGTAATCTTACAGCATAATATGGCTCTTCATCAATAGGAAAAAATTGTTCTATCAATTCATGTCTGTTAATAACTATTGCAAAACCAAGAATGTTTTGATGAACAGGATATTCTAAAATACAAAAAAAAAATTATTTATGAGAAAAACTTAATTTCATTTCATTATTGACGTTTACTTAAGGTCATATCAACACACTGGCCTAAGTCTGAAAAGAACACTGTATCATTTGTGTATACACCACTTGAATAATCATCCAATGAGCAATTATCTTTCAATTTGTGATGTTGAAGATATGTTTCACACTGCAAAATAGAAGAATCAAACAAATAAATTGTCTTTTTTTAGTAATATACATTAAATGCAATGTACTTACCACAATAAATGTATACAGAAGATTCTTTTGTACACCATACGATGTCCAGAAGTTAGTAACGTCACTTTCAGTTAATGTGTCAGTAGCATTAGTTTCCATTAACCGTTCAATCATAGCAACAAAACGATAATTATTATTGCAAATAGAAATACTGGGTAAATATGTGACTTTCACGTCTTTTATGCTGACGAAAGTTGACACGGGATAGCTGTAATACCGATTAACTAACATCTGGAGTTGCAATATAAACAATACTGGGCAAATCACGAATAGGAAAAGCATTTTCTTACGGTTGCCTTTTAATATTGGTAATTTTTCAAACCCGTTGTGTTGTAGTCGAAATGAAAGAGTTTTTATTCGCTTATTTCTTCGAATAAAAAATTTCTGTTGTTGTAAACCTCTTTGAGTTCGTCTTCTACAAAAGCAAATATAATACAGTATTATTGATTTACACCGAAATTAATGGTTACTTACCTAATTGTAACTGATGCCATGTTTAGTCTCCATAAGATTCGTGTTTACTGCACTTAGAAATGTTAAAATTCCACTTTTTCTATTAAAGATTAAAGACATAGATTGTAGTTGACAAGAAAATGACATAGCAATACATCACAAAAAAGTTTTTATTGCTTTTTCTAAGAAGTTCGTATACATATTGTATGTGGTAGATTAATTGATTAAACCATCTGGTCAGTAGATAAAAAAAGACCGCAATTACGAAGATAAATAATTAAGTAGATTGGTACAGCACAATAATATATGTTATCACTTGTTCCTGTCATCTGAATAAACAATAAAAAAATTATATTAATCTTATTTGATCAATACTTCGAATCATACACTGAGAAAACTTGAAGCATTAAGCAGAAATAACCCGGATGCATTTATGCCTACGCGTGTATTTATAAGACGATCATTCAAAAGTAAATAATTAACAATAATTCATCTAGAAATTAAAAAAATGAATGGATTAGAATTATTATAAAATATTAGAAATATTAAAAAATTCATGAGTACTTGATCTGTATTTGTAAAGTTATTAGCTATTATTACAGTTAAAGTAACCATTTTTCCATCTAAAGCCTGAAAATAGTGAAAAATAAAAATAACATCCAATTATATCAATCTGAAGATTTTATCTGATTTACACATATTACCTCGTTATTAACAAGTGTTGCCATTTTAAATAATGTAATCATTAGCCACAGTAGTCTCGAAATTTATTTCCTTTGATCCACAGAGCTCGCAGATCAAAACAAATATACAGAATAAATCCAAGAAGCCAAAACACAAGTAATGGTAATCAAAGCTTACTCAATTCTTCAGTTATTTTACATGCTCGCTGATGCTGCTTGCGATATTGAGATAAATCAAAACGAGTCAACTGCTTTCCCATTTAGAATTAAATTTTTCTAGTTTCATATTCAACGTTAAATCGAAAGTAAATCATGTGGCACAAATGAGTACAAAAAATAACAGCTGATATCATAAAAGAAACAAAAAACTCCAATACTATTATTGTCCTACCCACGAAACAAGAAAATATCTAAACAACATTTTTTACAAAATGTTGATTCGAAATGTTGATTCAATATAAGAATGTCATTTTTCATCAACTTTTTTTCAACATTCAAACATAACAAAATGTTGATTTTACATTAAACGAATATTGCATATCAACAACTGATATTCCACTGTTTGATTGTTGTATCAAAATATTAGGTCCATTCAGGAACTAAAACTCGTCAAAAACGAGTTTTGAGAGTGGTTAGTTTTGTGTGTGTTTTGTGTATGTTTTGTGTATAATTCTGAGTGTGAAAATCTGAGGCACGTTTTAGGCAAGTTTTAGCTACGTTTTAGCTTCGTTTTAGCTTCTATCACATGACTTGAATCAGTCTTGTGACGTCTAAAACAAATGGCGCCGATCTAACTCTACAACAGTAGAGTTACATGCTGCGCAGACGAGTGCGCAATTGTAAGACACAACTCGTGTCTTGTGAAACGCAGGAATTGTAGCGTTTCCTAAAACGCGTGTGCACGCGCGTTTCTTGACTAAAACATAAACGTTTCCAAAAATGACAACACATTTCAGGAAACGAAACGAGAGAAACGACTGAAACATGAAAATGTTTTAGTTCTTGAATGCACCTAATGTTTAATGTTATGTTTAAATGTTGAAAAAATGTTGATAAAAAAAGACATTCTTATATTGAATCAACATGTCGAACGTTTGTAAAAAAATATTTTCTGAATGTTTTTTAGACTTGGTCTTGTTTCGTGGGTAGCAATGAACAATTTATTTTCCGCCGGTCAAAATCCAAAAAAATAGAGACCAGCGTATGTATACATCAACAATAGAACATGTCGATTCAACAATGCACAGAACCAATAAACCAACAGAAGATTGTAGTGTAACCATACTGACTTTGAGTGTTGTGCTCTCTTATTCAATTGGTCAGTGGCATTGTTAAGCAAGTCAGTTTTTGCAAATTTTTTTCTGTAAAGGGCTATAAAAGATTCAGGACAGAAAAAAGTGTACTAGCAAGGAGAACGGCGTAGAAACTCATCTGGTAATTTCGGAATGAAATTGCGAAGTTGTAGAACATGGGCACGAGTTGGTGGATGAAGATGATGATCTGGATCAATGCCACTATCAGCATGATAACTTTATTTCAGCCCGTTACATTACCATTATATATATTTAGACCAAATGAATCGAATACATACTTCAAAAATAATTTCAATTTTTGTGTGTATGCAATAGCTCCATCTGGTTTTTTTTTTTTTTTTTCCGTGGATGTAGTTGAATATCTTCAGCATTTTGGATGGTTTCAGGGTGTAGAATGAAACACTACATTAAAAGTTATAAAGTGCTGTTTTTATGTTGGTACATTAGTGAATTTATTGATTTAAGAAGAAGATTAGAAAAGTGCAAGTTTGCTGTAATTGCGTTACAGAAAAGTATTGTTGATATGTTGTTATGGGCAACAGCTTAATGATTTACATAACTCACAAACTCGTTATCGGTAATTTCCCACAATTTTGTCAATAAAGGGGAAGACTTCTGTTTGCTTTAGTAATGACATGGCTCGTGATTGTATACACAACTTAAGTCGATTGGTAAAGAACAATGATGTATGTCAGCACTGTTCCTGTCATCTGTATATGCAGTAAAAAAATTATTTCAGTCACTTAAAAACAAATCTCAATAAATACAATTGGTTGCTGGAAATGACTTTCACAAAATACTAATCTTATACTTACAGCGAGAAAACTTGAAGTATTCAGTAAAAATAATCCAGAAACCGTTATTCCCACACGGGTACTGATAAGACGTTGACTTAAGAGTAAATAATTGACGTAATAATTCATCTGCAAAACCAAAACATAATTTAAATTGAATTGAAATTGCATTTCGGATCATATACTTGATCTGCTTGAGTAAATTCTTTAGTTGGTTGTGATAAACTTAGTGTAACCAACTTTTCTCCCAATTGATGAGCCTATATAAGAAAAAAAATCTTGCAATATATTTATATGATATATCCATACTCCTACCTCAGTATTAACAATCGATGCCACTTTATATAACCCAATCAATAACCACAATTGTTTTGATATGTCAATTGAATATCCAATCAGAAACAAAGTTGAATTTGACTTCCACAAAGCTCTCAAATCAAAAAGTAGACTAAAGATGAATCCAAGCAGCCAAACCACCATCAATGGCGACCAAAGACTACTCAATTCCTTAGTCACTTCACATGCATGTTGATGTTGCTGGCGATACTCATGTAACTCAAAACTAGTCAATTGCCTACCGCTGGTTAAAAGCCGCTCGACTTTTGCATTCAACCGGTTAAAGCGAAAAAAGCTAACATGGCATAATTGAATAAAAAAACAGACAGATATATTGACAAATTGTCCACACACGAGTAACACAATGAAGAATTCAACTGCAATTACCATCCTAGCAATATACGGATGTTCTTCAGCCAGCTGGACACCGAAGAAATACACCGCGGCGTATATCTGGATTCCTTCGGTGTTCTGAGAACTTATATCAACTAGTGTACACAAGGTTTCACCAATAGACATAGTAAATAAGCCCAGACATGTAACCAAAGTGCACTTCCAAACCTTCTTTGAGCTTACAGCTCTGTCATTCCACTGGTCAATGGTATTGTTAAGTAATTTAGCAACTGCAATTCTTTTTCTATATAATGTCCACAAACTATAAACAGAAGAGAAAGTACCTACTGTAAGAGTGGTGTAGAAGGTCAGCTGGAGGATTGAGAGTCCAAAAGCAAGAGTGTAAATAATGGAAAGAAGTTGGTGTAGGATAATAATTAACTGAATCAAGGCTGATATAAGCATAATGAGTTTTTTGCCTCTTGAGCAATTGCCTTTGTAGACATCTATTCCATATGGGCTGAATGTTAACTTCCAGATGAATTTCAATCTTTCTTTGTAGATAACATTTCGTTTGGAATTCCATGCATGTGATATGGGATGGTTTAAGTAGTTGTAGTTAATTTTGTGCTCATGCATTTGTGATATCACTGGTATGTGCAGCATCAATGAAAAATACTTGCTTTGAATTGAGTCCAGAAAGTTGAGTGGAAATGTTTGCAGGCAATTTTATATTGGTTACCGTTGTTGTTATGGGTAACTATTGCAACAGTTTTTTTGCATTTAAGCATCGGATGAAACCAATTTGGCAATTTGTCAACATTTGTACAGTATATCGTATATCAATTTATATACTGATGTTAAATAAAATATTTCCAAACACCAGGTGTTTATGGGTTTTATTTGAACATTTTATATAATCAATTTCTTTATACAATATATATATATATCACATTGAAAGTTATTTTTGTATTATCCATTACCGTTATTAAATATTCTGTTGCATTCACAAGTGCGTTTACCTCGTAGTAAAACTTGTACCTAATTTATTGATTTCAGATATAAATATTTGTAATACTGTATGATAAAAATCAAACTTCCTGTATAGCTGATGATTTGTCAAATTATACCATGATATATAATTTGTGTCAAATGATATTAATTAGATACATGACAAAAGTGGTATACTGTACCATACGAACACAATAAAAATTGTCTTTATTGTGTTCGTGGGTATACTAAATAAAAGGTAATCATTGTATCAACAAAAGATATTAGCACATTTTGACAAAACAGTTATTTAACAGAACAATTATTAAGGCAGTTTGAGGATTGATTTTTTTGCTAACGTGCAATTGGCTTGCAGAACGCTCAATTACATGAACTATCTGCAGGGCCACGACCAACAGAACACCATAGTGTGTACATGTGCAATCAACCTAATCCTTCACGTCCTTTTGGCGATTTACTTGGATTTGTGCTTCCCATCTAATTTCATTTACCGGTGCCTATACGAACTTGTTTAGATCTAAAACACTCAAGGAGACTGATATAACACAATGACGTACGTCAGCACTGTTCCTGCCATCTGTAGGCAAAAAAAAATATTAATATGTAATTTTCATTTAATTACAAAATTTAAAAACTTACACTGATAAAACTTGAAGCATTAAGCAAAAATAATCCCGAAGCATTTATGCCTATGCGGGTGTTGGCAAGTCGATCACTTAAAAGCATATAATTAACATAATACAGCATCTGAAAAAAAAATCCAACATAAAATATCGACCTAAAAAAAAGAAGATAAACTTTATTTATCTTACTTGATCCGAGTTATTATTCACACCAATAGGTTTATCCATAGAAAATGTAACTAATACCTCAGCTAACTTATGAGCCTAAAATAAAAAACTAATTAAAATCACATTAAATCTACGTATAATAAAATATTCACATCTTACCTCAACATTGACAAGCGAGGCCACTTTAAACAAACTAACCAACAACCACAACTGTCTTACAAAGTCAATAGTAAACCCAACCATAAACAGAGGAGAATTCTTCAACCACAAAGCTCTCAGATCAAAACACAAACTCAGAATAAATCCCAACAGCCAAATAACAATCAAAGGCGACCAGAAACGACTCAATTCATCAGCAGTTTCACACGCATGTTGATGTTTCTTGCGAAATTCAGTCAAATCGCAACAACTCAACGGTTTCCCACTTTTTAAAACTCTTAAAAAATTCTCATTCAACTGCTTAAATTGATAGAAAAGCATATGACACAAATGAATAAAAAAAGACACAGATATATTGACAAATACCCCAGTCAACAACAATATAACGAAAAACTCAAATGCAATTATACCACGAGCAATGTATAAATCTTCTTCAGCAAGTTTAAGTCCAAAAAGATAAACACAAGTGTAGTTATATATCACAATGTTGTCTTGCGTTAGAACATCGACAACTCCGCACAACATTTCAATAAAACTCATAATAGATAAACAGCCACAGCCGATCAAAGACCATAACCACAGTTTCTTTAAACATTGGGTGTTGTCTTTTAGGTGGTCAATGGCATTGTGAAGCAGTTTGGCCAGTCCAAATCTCATGCGGTACATCGCCCATAAATTGCAGACCGAAGTGAAAGAGCTGACTATGAGAGTCGCGTAGAAACTCACTTTGGATATTGATAATTCGACAGCAATGGTGTAGATTATGGAAATGGTGTGGTGGAGTAGGATGATCAATTGGATTATTGTCATTGCACACATGACTACTTCTTTTCTGCGCGAGACGGTGTAACTATAGACGTCAAAGCCGTATGCGAGGAATGCGCTTTTCCAAATGAATTTCAATCTGTCTGCATATAAAGTGTGGGTTGGTAATTTTGATATTGTTGATAATGTTGATTTTGTTGAGAAAAAGTTCTGAAAATTGAATCTCTTAGACATTTTTGATGCTTGTCAACAAGTGAAGTGAAAATGTGATATTGCTTATGTGTTTTGTGTATTTAATGTGCAGATTAAAAATGCTTTTCACCTTAATTGGACACACGAATAGTGTTTGAACGGTTAATGGTGACAAACAAAGACATAAAATGATGATTTATGATCTTATTGGTGTCAACAGCTATGGTAAGTGCATTTTATTGATTGAGTAATAATTAAACAAACAACACTATTGAAATATTACACGTCACTTAATGGCACTTTCATGATTCATATGTCGTGGTTGCACCTAAGGAAGTAGGTAATAAAAAAGTCTTAAATGTTAGAAAAAAGAAAAAACATGCATACTTAATGTGATTGATACAGAACAATAACGTATGTTAGCACTGTTGCTGCCATCTATTGTATAAACCAAATAAATTTAAATCTAAATAAAATAAAATTAAATTTCTTCAATTTCTCTGTATAATAAATAGTGAGAAATTGAAGAAATTTATTTAGAAACCAGATAAAATATATCAATCAGGTGTTCTAAGAGTAAAAGTACCCTCTCTGAACCGGGCCCCTGAATCAACGCGAGTTTGGCTTCTCGGCATTACTTTATAACGACAACTTACACTGAGAAAACTTGAAGAATTAAGCAAAAACATCCCAGAAGCAGATATGCCTATCCTTGTGTTGATAAGTCGCTCACATAACAACATATAATTGATGTTATAATCCATCTACAAAGTGGAAAATATGTAAATTTTTGTTATTATAATTTAAACATGGTAAAGTTAAAAACAACTTCAATTTACCTGTTCTTTAAGTGTAGATAATGATGATGATTTCGAAACAGAAAAAGTTACTAATTTTTCTGCTAATCTATGAGCCTAAAAAAAATTTACTAAAAATTACATTTTTACATTTTATTTTAATAATTATTAATTATAGTCCATCTTACCTCAATATTCACTATTGACCCTGCTTTAAATAAACCAATAAGCAACCACAACTGCCTTACAACATCAGCTACATAAGCAATCATAAACAACGTCGAATTGGAAAAATGCAAACCCCTCAAAGCAAAACACAAATTCAAAATCAATCCAAAGATCCAAAAGAAAATCAACGGCGACCACAGATCCCTCAATTCTTCAGTCACTTGACACGCTAATTGATGTTCCTTGCGATATTCAGCCAAATCAAAACTACTCAACTGTTTATCACTGCGCAAAATCTTCTCAAGTTTCACATTCAAATATTTAAATCGATAGAAAACCAAATGACACGTGTGAGTGAAAAACCAGACAGAAATATTGATGAACTCAGTAGACACATAGAATGACACCACAAATCCAACACTTATTACTGACTGAGCAATGAACAAATATTCATCCTCGAGATAAACCTTAAAAAAATACAACGCCGAATAATTGCGGATTTCACGGTTGTCTTGAATAATAACATCAACGACTGAGCACAAAACTTCGACGAAACTTATCCCGAGCAAACATACTGAGGGAATCAAAGAATAGAGCCAAATGTGCTTCATACATTGGGTGTGTTTACCCAAGTAATTAATGGAATTGTTGAGTAATTTAGTCATGGAAATCCTTCTTCGATTCATTAACCAGAGACTGAATACAGACATGCTGCTATTGACTACGAGACCGGAGTAGTAACCGAATTTGCTTATTGACGATTCGAGTGCGGTTGTGTTGATGAAGCAGATGATATAATGCAGCCAAATGGTTAATTGAAGTATTGATAATACACAAAAAATGGTTTTCTGTTTCCGTGAGATTTTACCATCGGAAAACATGAATAAGCCGTATATGCTGAGTATATTACTCCAGAATGATTTCAATTTGATTGTATACTCAGAAAGTGGTTTTTTCAATTCTGCTGATGTTTTTTCATGATGAGAGGGTTTTGTGGTTTGATATCAGCAAAATGTAGGGCTAGTTTCCGAATTGTGTGTTGGCTTTATTGCAGAGTTGTTATTATAAATTACATGTTCTAGTATTATTTCTATGGGTAATTATCTATCGACAAACAACGTAAGTATATAAATGACTAGGCAAACGTTTAATAACAAACGAAGCAATAAAGTGCCTACTATAAGCTTATGATGATTAATTGACACATTACAAGATTAAATGACACTTTCATCTGTTTTTATTTTAGTTGTAAGAAAGTATTTCTATCATTTGTCTCGATTAATTGATATTATACAGATTTAAAACACTTAACGCGATTGATACAGCACAATGACGTAAGTCACTACTGTTCCTGCCATCTACAAATAACATTTTGTTTAATTAGTATGAAACAATTGTTTGGGTTAAAACTAAAAACTTACGTGGAGAAAACTTGAAGCATTAAGCAAAAACATTCCAGAAGCATTTATGCCTATGCGTGTGCTGACAAGTCTCTCAGTTAAAAGCACATAATTAATGTTATAATCTATCTAGAAATTTAAAAAAAAAATATGTCAATAAAGTATTATAAAAAAATAAAATCAGAATTTACTTGTTCATTTGTTGATGCAGATCTTGATTTAGATATGTTAGATGTAACTAATTTCTCCGCTAATTTATGAGCCTAAAATTAAAAATTGCTCGTATATAGTATATTAGTATTACCGTATCAATTTATTGATCAATTTTTCACCTCAATATTCACTATTGATCCTGCTTTGAACAAACTAACAAGCAACCATAATTCTCGTATAATGTCAGTCATATACGCAATCATAAATAATGTTGAAGTTCCCATTTGGAAACTTCTAAGATCAAAAGTTAAGTTCAGAACCAAACCAAAAATCCAAAACCCAATCAACGGAGACCAAAGACAACTCAATTCTTCAGTCACTTGACACGCAAGTTGATGTTCCTTGCGATACTCAGCCAAATCAAAACTGCTTAATTGTTCCCCACTTGTCAATATCTTCTCTAATTTCATATTTAAACATTTAAATCGGTAGAACACCAAATGACACATGCAAATGAAAAACCAAACTGTAATACTAACAAATCCTACGGATACGAGCAATGATACAACAAATTCAACACTCATTACTACTCTAGCAATGTACAAATCTTCTTCCGCAAGATTGGTCCTCAATAAATACATAGCGGAGTATTTACGAATTACTGAATTGTCCTGAATAAAAACATCAACAACTGCAATACAAGTTCCTGCGATAGTCATAGCAAATAAGCCGAGCGAAGGAATCAAAGAATGATTCCATAGGATTTTTACATATTCAGTGTGTTTATTCAAGTAGTGAATAGAATTATCGAGCAATTTAGTCATTGATATTCTCCTCTTGTGCATTACCCATAGAGTGAATACAGACATGCTGCCATTTATTATGAGACCGGAATAGTGACCAAATTTGCTTATTGTGGATTCGAGTGCAATTGTGTTGATGTAACAGACAATATAGTGCAGCAAAATTGTCAATTGAAGTATTGCCAATAAACACATAATGGTTTTCTTTTTTCGTGAGACAATGCCATCCGAACACATAGCTAAGCCGAACATATTGAATACAATACTCCAAAATGATTTCAATTTGACGGCATAATCAATAAGTAGTTTTGATGTTGGTTTCATCTTGATAAGGTTTTGTGGCCTGGTGGTAAGAGCGAGTCTAGGAACATTTGTTATTGCGTTGTGTAAAGTCTTCATTTTAAATAATTTCTACGAGAATTCCCTGCAAGTTCATGTAGGAATATCTTCTAATTAAAGGTACCAATGCATAAAATTTTCTCTCCTTACCAAATGCTGCTCTTTTTACAAATGAGGAATGTTTGCACAGTTAATGGTGGCAAATAAAATGATAATTTATGATCTTATAGGTGTCAACCGTAATGATAGTGCATTTTTATTGATTGATTTGTATGTTCTGGTAGCACCTAAAAAGTAGTAATAAAAAAATCTGCACATTGATGCAGAACAATAACGTATGTTAGCACTGTTGCTGTCATCTATTGTATAAACTAAATAAAATACATCAATCAAAAAGTGTACTAAAAGTACTCTGAGCCGGGTCCCTGAGTCTACGCGTGTTCGACTTCTTTTATAGTAATAACTTACACGTGAATAAACTTGAAGAATTAAGCAAAAACATCCCAGAAGCAGATATGTCTAAGCGTGTGTTGATAAGTCGATCACATAACAACATATATGGCAATTGATGTTATAATCCATCTACATTTGAACGCTGCTCTTTGTACAAATGAGTTCCTATGTGCCACAACATGGAGGTAATGCTCGTTGCTTTTTACCTGACAGCAATAAATGGATTTTTTTGTTATGGCTTATGGGTGTTATTATCGACGTTGTTGGCTTATTTTAATGGCACATACATTATACGTTAAGTGACTATCGTAAAGTGACATGAAAATATAAAATAGATCGTTTCCGAAAATAACAAAAATGAAAATGAAGCAATTGACATATGACAACACAAATTACTCATGAAACAAGAAAATGTCTAAACAACATTCAGAAAATATTTTTTAATGTTGATAGAAATGCAATGTTGATTCAATATAATAATGTCATTTTTTATTTTTCAACATTCAAACACAACAAAATGTTGATTTAATATTAAAGGAATGTTGCATGTCAACAATCGATAATTCCACTGTTTGATTGTTGTATCAAAATATTGATACAACATCTAATGATTGTCGCATATCATCAACCCATATTCAACTGTTTCACTCATAGAAAAAAAAGTGGCATTTTACTCCAATTGTGGAGTACGGCGCTTGTCTCATGGCTGACTCCATTTTTGAAGTAATAATACGCCCAATAGAAATGGTGCATTTTGTCTCCCTAAAGGAGTATTCTGCTGATACACCCATTTGGAGTATAAATTCAAAATACTATTTTTACTCTCGTCAATCTAGTAATATGATTACACGTCTGGGGAGTAATAGTAAAACATTGGCGAAAGAAATACAATTACTCCATCAGAACAAAGAATAAAATTACATATTTAAGGTGTAACAGGAGCTGCAAAAAGAATAGTTCTACTCTTTGTAAACGTACTTATTATTATTAAGAAAACAACACGAGAACACATTAAAATAAGATTGGAAAATCAATGGCTATAATGTTTTCATAACATCCATACTTGGTGAAAAACAAGCAGCCCAGACGCCATTGGAGCCCGAGCTAGGTCTTGAACCCAGATCCTCCAATTGGTGGTTGGGTGCTTTACCATTAAGCTACTTGGAACTCCAACAGAATCTGAGACTGAATGTTATCTATTCACCACTTCTGCACCTCATTCACCACTTGATATCAAGTGGAAAGTGATGTCAATCAAGGATAAAAATAGTATATTCCCACTTATGAATACTCATCTGTAAAATAGTTATACTCCAACTTGTCTCTCTTTTATTTTATGGAGTAGAGATACTCACACTTGGAATGGTTATACTCCTACTTGTCTATTCTTTTATTTTATGGAGTAGGTATACTCACACTTGGAATGGTTATACTCTTACTTGTCTACTCTCTGATTTGATGGAGAAGGAATATAAGTACAAGGAATGGGTATACTCCTAATTGTCTACTCTCTTAGTTGATGGAGTAGGAATACTCAAATATGGAATAGTTAAACTCTGACTTGAAGTAAAACAATGTCATACTACCTGATGGTGTTAAATAGCCACTTGTTGAAGTAAATTTTTTCTCTCTCTTATAGTAGTTTTGTTTCATTTACTCTTTTAAGTACTAATATGCTTCTAAACACCAAAATTGGAGTAAAATGCCCTCTTTTTTTCTATGAGTGTTGATTGTTGTTTCAGAATGTTGATTTAACATCCAACAGATGTTGTCTATGAACACAACATTCACGCGGTGCACTGAGGAGAAACCGACCGATTTGAGCAACCCAATTGACGATACATAAGTGAATATTTTGACATTGACGACTTTAGGACAAGAATTGATTTACTTTTGCCACAGTTATTATTGTATTGTATTAAGATAGGTTATTGTTTATGCAAATAAAACAACTCTTTATTTACTTCTGGTTTCTGTAATCGGGAAACTACAGTGGGCTTCAGAAGTATTCGAACAGGCACTTTTCTGAAGTCAGAAAAATGGAAATTTCTTAAAAGCTGTAATGCTGTTAACATTCGTATTTTAGTGTCACCCAACAGGTGCATATGGTTATTTGTAATCCCCCTACAGGGAAATATTCGTATCAATAAACACATGTAAAAATACTGTCAACCCCTTTGGCCACGCGTGAATTCAATCCTGCTAAATCAATTACATCCGTCAATAATATCGACAAATGCAGACAGACAAATGGTTTTAAGAGGATTTATAGGAATGGTAGAGCTATCATTTTGTGAAAAGTTTTTGAAGATTGCTCAAGTAGTTACTGAGAAAAAAATTAAAAACCACCAAAACAAGGTTTTACAATTTTGACAATAGGTGCATTCAATTTCAAGCGTTTATACTGTTTCTCTTGTTTTTCTTGTTTATGAGATGGCCAAAAATGCTTGCTATAACCAAAAAAAAAAAAAAAAAAACTTTTTGTCTTTGTTTATGATTATTTTGATTCTCTGTATACCGTTTATGAGAATATGAGTACATGACGCAAAAAACGTTATTTCCGCCATCTCATAAACAAGAGAAACGGTATAAACCATTGAAATTGAATGCACCTATTGTCAAAATTGTAACTGTTGAAGATAAAATTGTGTCTTATGTTTTTCTTCAAATAAATTACAAAAAGACAAAAAGAATTTAGCTTTATATAGATATATCAAGTATAATCACGTTATTTTGATTTTTTTTTTTTCGAGTTAGAATCTGAATTATAATTGGTTTATTACCATTCTTTGGTTCAGGACCATGTAATCAAAACAAAAAAACGGAGACGGGTTTGGATTGATGCAAATTCTTAGCAAAAATAATTTTGAAAGCTCACTAGATGGCATCAAATTTCCAATATGGCCGCAGCCAGTATGGAAGAATTTGTAGCGCAACATCTTGAGCTTTTAAACCTAGAAAGAATAGAAGAAATAATTGAAAACAGGTAATTAATGATAGAAAATTTACTAAGTTTACATGTTCACGCTTTTCCGAAAATTGACATCATCATTTTTCAAGTAAAAAAGTAAAAAATGGAGTAGTCACTTTTCCCCAGTGGCGTAACTAGGTGGGGGCAGGGGGGGACAGTTGTCCCCGGGCGCTGGGTGTTAGGGGGCGCCAAAATTGAGTTTAAGTGTGCAAAACAATGTCCCAAGCCATGCCTCGGATTAAGATTTGCATGACGAGCGCGACCCGCCAGCACCAAACAGAGACAGAGACAACTTTGAATCAGTGGATTTAATGTCCTCGTGAAAATTAATGGCACACTTTAGATCGAAATCAAGTTGTGATTATCATCTCGGGAAATGACTAAAATAAATCTAAAAATAAGAAAAATATTCAACACCAAAAAAATTTTTTTAGTGGTTTTTTTCAATAGTGATTTATTTGTTTACATCAAGTGAATCAGTTATGGTGTGTCAGTGCAGTCACTTTTACAACCAATATTGGCTTATTTTCAAAGTTTGAAAAAATATTTTTCTCTTCAACTCTGTTGTCTAGTATTAAAACTCTTCTTAATGTTTCATGTGTGTCTTTTATCTATGCCCTTTGGTATGAATGTGAAAGTCATGAAGACTAGATTTATTCCGGCTCTTTTTTACAACTCTCCAAACAGTTTACAAACATATGTCTGTCTAGTTAGAATAGATGTCTTATCTGCATGGAACATGTTTCAAATGTGAAAGACTTTGAGCTTGCAAGAGGTTATGATTTTGGATTTACATAAAGTGCTTGGAATAAAATCAATGCAAGAACTACTGCAATACAAGCAGAATAATAGATTACACTAATATATGTGAAGAGACAAAAACATAATAAAAAAATCATATTGGGGTTTAGGTTTGAGGTTTTTCAGGTATATTTTTATGAAACTAATTTGGGGGGAAAACAAGAGAAAACATAAGGGAATTTGCAACCCACCAATAAAAGAAATGCTAATGCTGTCACTACTATTTGAACAGTACCAATAAGGTTATCAATTTTTTGTACAGTAGCTGCAATCAAAAAGTCATGTTTTGTGTTTTCGATGTGTGTTTTGAATTTGAGCATTGAAAAAGATGTTTTTTCCATGTTTCTAAGTTACTTCACATTAAACTTACAATTTTTTTTACATAACTTGAAGAAAGTAACGTATGGTTTTGTTCACACTGTTTGTAGACAGTAAATGTAAACCGACCAATCACGCAATTTCTCATTTTATCTCGTTTTTCATGCATTGGTTGTTGTAATTTCTTAAGTTACCTTAAATCCTACTTCAAAATCAATTTTGAAGTAAGAACTTTTTTTATTATTATTTTAAATTATTATCAATTTATTGATTGATTTCCTCAATATTCTTATCTATATATTGATCCTGCTTATTTGAACGAACTAACAAGCAACCACAATTCTCGTATAATGTCAGTCATATACGCAATCATAAATAATGTTGAAGTTCCCATTTGGAAACTTCTAAGATCAAAAGTTAAGTTCAGAACCAAACCAAAAATCCAAAACCCAATCAACGGAGACCAAAGACAACTCAATTCTTCAGTCACTTGACACGCAAGTTGATGTTCCTTGCGATACTCAGCCAAATCAAAACTGCTTAATTGTTCCCCACTTGTCAATATCTTCTCTAATTTCATATTTAAACATTTAAATCGGTAGAACACCAAATGACACATGCAAATGAAAAACCAAACTGTAATACTAACAAATCCTACGGATACGAGCAATGATACAACAAATTCAACACTCATTACTACTCTAGCAATGTACAAATCTTCTTCCGCAAGATTGGTCCTCAATAAATACATAGCGGAGTAATTACGAATTACTGAATTGTCCTGAATAAAAACATCAACAACTGCAATACAAGTTCCTGCGATAGTCATAGCAAATAAGCCGAGCGAAGGAATCAAAGAATGATTCCATAGGATTTTTACATATTCAGTGTGTTTATTCAAGTAGTGAATAGAATTATCGAGCAATTTAGTCATTGATATTCTCCTCTTGTGCATTACCCATAGAGTGAATACAGACATGCTGCCATTTATTATGAGACCGGAATAGTGACCAAATTTGCTTATTGTGGATTCGAGTGCAATTGTGTTGATGTAACAGACAATATCGTGCAGCATAATGGTCAATTGAAGTATTGCCAATAAACGCATAATGGTTTTCTATTTTCGTGCGACAATGCCATCCGAACACATAGCTAAGCCGAATATATTGAATACAATACTGATGATTTCAATTTGATGGCATAATCAATAATAATTAACTAGTTTTGATGTTGGTTTTATCTTGATAAGGTTTTGTGGCCTGGTGATAGTAACGAGTCTAGAAACATTTGTTATTGCGTTGTGTAAAGTCTTCATTTTAAATAATTTCTACGAGAATTCTCTGCAAGTTCACGTAGGAATATCTTCTAATTAAAATAATTAAAGGTGTGACTGGGGCGGTAATCTATGGACTTGCAGCCACTGCACTCGCTCATGGAGGCGGGGCCCAGAGAACTGGGAAACCGGCCTTCATTGAGAATATCAGGGAGTTGGGAGAGCTTGGCCAATGCATGTCTGCACTGGTTGCTGGGTCTGTAACAACTGTCTGTCCCTGGATTCTCTCTGTCTCTACCTGCCTTCCCTTACTTCCGGTCTGACCGGAAGTGGTCATGTCAGCCCAGTCCACTAGGGGAACATGACGCGGGCCGTTGCCCTGCGCTTGGGTAGTGACACGGTCACAAAGGTACCAATGCATACAATTTTCTCCCTTTACCAAATGCTGCTCTTTTTACAAATGAGGAGTGTTTGCACAGTTAATGGTGGCAAATAAAATGATAATTTATGATCTTATAGGTGTTAACCGTAATGATAGTGCATTTTTATTGATTGATTTGTATGTTCTGGTAGCACCTAAAAAGTAGTAATAAAAAAATCTCCACATTGATGCAGAACAATAACGTATGTTAGCACTGTTACTGTTATCTATTGTATGAACTAAATTAAATACATCAATCAAAAAGTATACTAAAAGTACTCTGAGCCGGGTCCTTGAGTCAACACGTGTTCGACTTCCTTTATAGTAATAACTTATACATGAATAAACTTGAAGCAGAAAACATCACAAAAGCAGATATGTCTAAGCGTGTGTTGATAAGTCGATCACATAACAACATATATGGCAATTGATGTTATAATCCATCTACATTTGAACGCTGCTCTTTTTACAAATGCGTTCCTATGTGCCACAACATGGAGGTAATGTTCGTTACTTTTTACCTAACAGCTATAAATGGATTTTTTGTTATGGCTTATGGGTATTACTATCGGCATTGTTATCTTATTTTAATGGCACATACATTACGTTAAGTGCTTTTATCTTAAAGTGATATCAAAATAGGAAATAGATCGTTTCCAAAAAACAAAAAAAAATGTAAATGAAACAATTGACATATGGTAACACAAATAACCCATGAAACAAGAAAATGTCTAAAAAAAACATTCAGAAAATATTTTTTAATGTTGATAAAAATGCATGTTGATTCAATATAATAATAATGTCATTTTTTATTTTTCAAATGTTTATTTAATATTAAACGAATGTTGCATGTCAATAATCGATAATTTCACTGTTTGAATGTTGTATCAAAATATTGATACAACATCTAATGATTGTTGTATATCAACAACCCATATTTAACTGATTGATTGTTGTTTCAGAATGTTGATTTAACATCAAACAGATGTTGTCTATGAACACAACATTCAAACATTCGATCAACATTCAAAAAAGTTGAGTCAACATTGGGTAAGGGTACAGTATGTCACTTTAGAGACAATTGACACGTTCATATTTTTATTGTGGAATGAGTTGACACATTTGTATTTTGTTAGTTTATTGGTTATAAAACACTTAATGTGATTGATAAAGCACAATGACGTATGTCAGCACTGTTCCTGCCATCTACAAATTGTATTAGTATAAAGCATCTGTAGGTTAAAACTAAAAACTTACGCTGAGAAAACTTGAAGCATTGAGTAAAAACAACCCAGAAGCATTTATGCCGATGCGTGTGTTGACAAGTCGTTCACTTAGGAGTAAATAATTAAAATAATATTCCATCTAAGAAACACCAAAAAAAAAGGTCAATAAACTGAAATTTCTTAATTTTGACCATGCAGACTTACTTTATCTGCATCCGTAAACGCTAATTGTGAGATGGGAAAAGTAACCAATTTCACAGCTAATTTATGAGCCTAAAACCAAAATTTTTATTTAAAATAACATTATACGTGTTAAATGTTTTGCTCATTATTTTACCTCAACATTCACTAATGATGCTGCTTTAAACAAGCCCACAATTAACCACAATTGTCTAGAAATATCAGTCAGATAAGCAATCAAAAACAATGCCCGAAACTCGACTTGTAAAGCTTTCATATTAAAACACAAGCCCAGGATGAATCCAAACATCCAAACCACAATCAACGGAGACCAAAGACAACTCAATTCTTCAGTCACTTGACACGCCAATTGATGTTGCGCGCGATATTCAGCCAAATCAAAACTACTCAACTGTTTACCACTTCTCAAAAGCTCCTCGAGTTTCATATTCAAATGTTTGAATCGATAGAAAACCAAATGACACATGTGATTGAAAAACCAGACAGAAATATTGACAAATCCCATGCATATCAACACTGATACTATAAATTCAACACTTATCAGTATACGAGCAATATACAGATATTCAATCGCAAAATTAATCTTAAACAAATGCATTGCGGTTAAATTACGAATTCCCGCATTGTCTCGCGTAAAGACTTCGACAGATGAAAACGATGCTTCTGCGATGGTCATTGCAAATAACCCAATCGAGGGAATCAAAGAATATCGCCAAAGACATTTTGTGCATTCGGGGTGTCCACTCAGAAAGAAAATAGATTCATCGAGCAACTTAGTCATTGCTACTTTTCTTCTGTTCATAGTCCACAAATTAAAAATGGACAAGCAAATGCAAGCTAGCATGCCGGTGTAAAAACTGAGTCCGGATACTGTGGATTCAAGTGCAAAGTTGTAAATAAGGCAACTGATGTAGTGAAAGAAAATGAATAATTGAGTTATTGCCAATGCAATAAAAACAATACGTTTTTTCCGCGATTCCTGGCCTCTTTTGCACATATCTATGCCAAATATGGCAAATGCATAACTCCAAAATGATTTCAACCTGATTGCATACTCGGAGCATGATTTTATGGATTCTGTAACTGGTGAACTTGTTTTCATTCTGTTGGAGTTAAGCACAGCCAAATGCATGTTGTTGCGCTGAACGAATTAAGATGTTTTAAAGGGTGCTACTGAGATGTGTTAGTATAGTTTATGAAGGTTGAACAAACACATAAATTATGTTTTATCAGTAGCTGAGAAACTGTTAAAATGTTTTATGACAAAGTTTATGGTGGTATACAAAGACATTAAATATGTTTTATAGTATTAGTTTATAAAGAATTTTTTAGGTCATTTTAATTTGATCTAATTAGGATAAAAATAGAATAATGGTTATGGTAGTACACAAAGACATTAAATATGTTTTATAGTGTTAGTATACTATAAAGAATTTTCTAAAATCATTTTCAATGATCGAATTATGACAAGAAAAGATTAATGGTTTGAAATATATATATTTCACACGATTTAACGATACTTTCAAATTTTCTGTGGTTAGTTATTTGCCTAATTCTCAATTAGCAATTACAGTACCGTGTTTCTATATTGTGTGTTACACTCATTTGTTATCATCAGAAAAGCAGCGCAACTGCCAAGGTCCCCAAGTAAACCGGACGTGAAAGCGGGCAGATCGACAACGCAACGGCTAAGTAAAAACAGATCCCACCGAAACCCACACACTTCACTGTACGTGGCCCTTTCCTGTCTGTTGGATACGATTGCGTTCTGTGCGCTTGGGGGATTTTAATTGTTTCTTTCAGCTTGTCGTCTGATATTTGTGTGGCTGTTGGTGATTAGGTTGTGCATTAGGTTTTGCTCTTGAGGTTGTGCTTGGTGGTGTGGGCTTTTGCTTTTTGCAGTTGGCATTGGTTTGTGATATGTGTGTAATGGTCTTTGCTTCTGTTTTTGTTTTTGTGGGTGGGATGTGTGATAGTGTACATATGCTGGGGGTTGAATTTTGTTTTTGTTATTGGGGCGTTTCTTGCTGTTAGTGTGGTGCGTGGATGTTGTTGGTACGTGTCGCATGTGGTTGGTGTTGATAGGTGTGGGGAATTTGTGAGGGTTGAGTTGTGGGAAGTAATGGTGTGTTTGGCAAGCTGTGGTTGGCTTTTTGTGAGGTCGCTGTGTGATTTGGGTCAGTGGTTGTGTTGTTGTGTTTGGTTTTTTTTTTTTTTTGTGTTGTTTGATGTTTTGGTTGCGGCTGGTGTTTTTTTGGGTTTGGATTTGGTGCGTTTCTGTTGTCGTTGTTCGTCTGGGTTGGCTTGGGCTTGCGTTTTTCGGATGCCTGGTGTTGATGTTTGCTTTCGGAAAGGGCCAATTAAAGTGAAGTGTGTGGGTTTCGGTGGGATCTGTTTTTACTTGGCCGTTGCGTTGTCGATCTGCTCGCTTTGACGGCCGGTTTACTTGGGGACCTTTATTTAAAAACCCTTAAAGTGATTGAAATAGCACTATGACGTATGTCAGCACTGCTCCTGCCATCTACAAATGAGAATTTGTATTAGTATAACACATTTTTGGATTAAAATTAAAAACTTACGCTGAGGAAACTTGAAGCATTGAGTAAAAACAACCCAGAAGCATTTATACCGATGCGTGTGTTGACAAGTCGTTCACTTAAGAGTAAATAATTAACGTAATATTCCATCTAAGAAACACCAATAAAAAATAAGCCAATAAACTGAAATTTCTTAATTTTGATCATGCAGACTTACTTGATCTGCATCCGTAAGTGCTGATTTAGAAATGGGAAAAGTAACCAATTTCACAGCTAATTTATGAGCCTAAAATTAAACATTTTAATTACTATAACGTTATACGTGTTACTTTTGCTCATTGTTTTACCTCAACATTTACCAATGATGCTGCTTTAAACAACCCCACAATTAACCACAATTGTCTAAAAATATCAGCCAGAAAAGTAATCAAAAACAACGTCGGAAACTCCACTTTTAAAGCTCTTATATCAAAACACAAGCCCAGAATGAAACCAAAAATCCAAACCACAATCAACGGAGACCAAAGACAACTCAATTCTACAGTCACTTGACACGCCAATTGATGTTGCGCGCGATATTCAGCCAAATGAAAACTACTCAACTGTTTACCACTTCTAAAAAGCTCCTCGAGTTTCATATTCAAATGTTTGAATCGATAGAAAACCAAATGACACATGTGATTGAAAAACCAGACAGAAATATTGACAAATCCCACGCATATCAACACTGATACTATAAATTCAACACCTATCAGTATACGAGCAATATACAGATATTTATCCGCAAAACTAATCTTAAAAAAATATATTGTAGTGTAATTACAAATTCCCGCATTGTCTCGCGTAAAGACTTCGGCAGATGAAAACAATGCTTCTGCGATGGTCATTGCAAATAACCCAATCGAGGGAATGAAAGAATATCTCCAAAGACGTTTTGTGCATTCGGGGTGTCCACTCAGATAGGAAATGGATTCATCGAGCAACTTAGTCATTGCTACTTTTCTTCTGTTCATAGTCCACAAATTAAAAATGGACAAGCAAATGCAAGCTAACATGCTGGTGTAAAAACTGAGTCCGGATACTGTGAATCCAAGTGCAATGGTGTAAATAAAGCAACTGATGTAGTGAAAGAAAATGAATAATTGAGTTATTGCCAATGCAATGAAAACAATACGTTTTTTCCGCGATTCGTGGCTTTCTGTGCACATGTTTACGCCATATATGGCAAATGCATAACACCAAAATGATTTCAACATATTTGCATACTCGGAGAATGGTTTTATCATTTCTTTAGCAGGTTTCATGTTATGAAAGTAATGCACAGTCAAGTGTTTGTATGTTTCTGTGTTGAATATTAAAGTCGTTTTATTCACTAATGTCAAACGGTGCTATAGAGGTGTGTTAGTATAGTTTATGAAGATAAACAAACATAAATTATGTTTTATGGCTATATATAAAGATAAACAAGACTTCTTTGTAAAATAACTTGCAAATATCATTAAGAGTGTAATTGCAGGTGGTCATTTGCAGGTGTCAATCACTACTCAGGCGCCTCACCCATTATGCAAGGGCGCTACTATTTAAAAGCGATACAAACATATAGGCACACCTACTATAAAAAATTTTATATTAAATGCAGTTTTGTAGCTGTTTTATGACAAAGTTTATGGCGGTGTATATTGTACAAAGACATTAAATATGTTTTATAGTATTGGAATTTTGTCATTGTTCGAATTATGATAAGAAAATAAAAATCGAAATATTTTGTGCATAAACATAAATTTTCCATTGATAGTTATTTGCTTTAATTTTCATGACCTTATGTTTGCACTGTACTTTATAGACTATAAATCACTCAACAGCACACATTTATCGATTTTTAGCAACAGTAAGAATTTTAATTTTTTTTTTATTATTATTATATTTTATTAAATATCAAAACAGAACTTGAGTGATGCTGTAATGGATCAAATTGGAAGCTTGAAAATGGAGTTTACTAAAGAGGAACTTGGAGACTTGTTTACTTTTCGCGAGAACACGATCAACTTATTGATGCAACATGAAAAATATGAAAACATGAAATACATAAATCAGTAATCGAATTATGTTTAAAACAAATGAATAATTTTTTTTATTATATTTTTATTTTATTTCAGAATTTAATTTAAATATGAATGAATTATTGCAATGGAGTCATTTTTCTTATCCAATTTTAAGCCGAACCGAATTGATGTAAGTTATCATTTAAAATATGTAAAATACCATTGATATTCACTAAAAAGTGTGAATTTAATTAAACTTTTATTAAACCATTCACCATATGAAAATTTGTATAACATCTGATCTTAACAAAATATTTGACAAAAATAGTCAGATTTCAACTTTTATCTTCACCGGTATAAGGTATGAAAATGATACGTTTTCGTATTGTTAATCGACCAGCATGTTTTAAAAAAGCAAAAACTTTCTTTCAGCACATTTTAATTTATTAATTAATTATTTAAATAATTTTTTAATTTTTCAATTTTTTAATTTTTCAATTTTTTAATTTTTTAATTTTTTTAATTTTTTAATTTTTCAAATTTTTTAATTTTTCAATTTTTTAATTTTTTAATTTTTTTAATTTTTTAATTTTTCTAATTTTTGTAATTTTTTCTTTTATTTGTAAATTTATTAATAGGATAGCGCCACTAATTCACAATCCTATTCGCAATTATATTCGAGATTGCATTCGCGAATGCTATTGCGATTACAGTAGTGATCACATAAGTGATGTTGAATTATGGGTAAAAAAAATGGAGACCACAGACCACCGGCATGTCACTAGTCTGGCGGTCTGACAGCAGGTAGTAGAAATTGGACTCAAACTGATGGATCACTAATCCGATTATGTTTTCAGGTACTTGTCATCGCAAAATAATATACAAAACTAGAAACACAAATCTAGATCAATATAAAAATACACATTTATTTGATAAAAGGACAGTAAAACAAAACTTCAAAGTTTAGTACTACATATTGAAATCGAGAGATTTTACACAGAAAAAACTTGAAGACATCTGCAAAAATAAGCCAGATGCAATTTATACCTTTATCAGACATGCACAAAATAACGAAGCGTAAAACGAAAATGATACGACGCACGACGCACGACGCACGACGCACGACGCACGACGCATCCACTTTTGAATTAATTATACAAAAATCAAAATTTTAATTCCGGAATTAATGAATTTTTTTTGTAGTTGCAGTATCAAATGCCTCTATCAATCGTTCGTGAACGAGTTTTACAAGTTTCCGTTTGGGATTACGACCGGATGTGCGAAAACACTTTCCTCGGCGAAGTTCGAATTTCGCTGTCAGAGTTGAATTTGCTCAAAGAAAACGTTTCGTGGCACTTGTTGGTCAGTCTGGGCCGATGACATGTTTTATAAAAATAATTCTAATGAATGTTGTCCCACTAAAATGTTTTATTTTTATTAATTAATTAATATTTTATTTTATCAATTTTTCGTACAATATTATGTCTGTACAATAATGCTTTTTTTGGGCGATTGAAAAATGTGTGTAAAAGTACTATTATTCGTTTATACGCTTTTTTGATTCGCTTGTATACGCTTGATTGATTTTTGATTAGACTCGACAACTGTCGTGTGGATTTTTTTGTATAAATAAAAATTAATATAAAAATATTTTTCCAATATTTTGTATTTCGAATTATGTATAAATAGATTTTAATCGCGTTCTCAATTTTAGTAGTAACTCGTCATTCCGGACACTTTGAAGTGCGTCCACGAAAAAACAGCATCGGTGCATTCGAGCAATTACTTATTCTGTTATCGCAAGAGGCTCGTATTGTCGCCCATAAACATTATACCATTATAATGTTCATGGGTTCTCTCGCGATTCGAATTCAATTATTTAGTTATGTATTTCATTATCATGGCCATGGGCGATAATGTGAGTCTCTTAAATCTTCTATCAATTGCGATAATACGAATCCCTCTGATTTGAATACAATTTGTTCTTTGTTTGGATTCCTCTAGTTCTTACTCCAATTTCTTCTCTTACCCCACCCCCCTTCTCACATTTACTTCTTTTACCATCCAACAATTTCTTCTCTTACTCCCCCCTTCTCACATTAACTTCTTTTTGTCTGTCGTTTTTCATAACGAAAAATTTGATAAACGGTAGCGTCATTTATTGTTCGGCGGATGAACCATATTCCTCATCGGGTACAATCTTGATGAATCTGGTTTGGGCGTGGAACAATAGACTTAGAGCCTGACGACTTTTGGCCGGTTTCGGAACTCAGTCTCGATCGTCGTTGTTGAGCTATAATGTGCAGTTTTGTAGGGGTCGTTCAGCGAGGACATTGTGGAGGATTTGTGTGTTTAAATTGTGTTATTATTTTTACATCGGTAGAGTTTCGCCATTCTTGTTTCTCAATCCTCGTTACCGGTACACACGATACAGTCACGTATTCTATCATTTATTCCAATGTTCAGTCCATAGGCGATAATACGAGTCTCTCGAATTTAATTTATTTTATTTATCGTTATTGATGAACACCAATTTGTTTTCTCCTAATGATGTGAACTGTGACCTCTCGATTTTTTGTTTCTATAGCAGCAGGATACTGTCTTTGATCGATGGCTTCATCTACCGTCAAAAACCGCAAACTAATTTGACTCTAAAACTTTTGCTTGATCCAACGATCAAATCTTCCATTTTTTTGGCTGAGGTTAAAATTGGTTCATTGGTTTTAAAAAGTTGTAAATATTTTGAATTTTGAATTTTATACTTTTTACGTCGACTTGTGATGTCATTTTCCATTTGCACGTAATGGCGTCGCCGAATCTCATTGGTTCTTATCAGCCAATGAAAAACATGACGTCACTTCGTGATTTCTGGAAAATTCTCTGTCTTCGCCGGTTGCTGGGCTCGAGTGATTCGTACTTGTTTCGTTCTTGGTTCGCCGAAGGAAAAGTTTATTTTAGGTTCTCGTAAGTTGTATGTTAAATTCTGTCGTATTTCGCTGCATTTTAAACACCGTTGTATCGGTGCTTACATTTTAATTATTTTAACGTTTGTACTTTTAGTTTAGTTTAGTTTAGTTGTTTTTACTTTAATTTTAATTTGAATGCGCGTATTATAATTTACATAAATTTAACTGTTGTTAATTTTCTCGCATTTTTGTTCGAGCGTTTTAGTTTGCTATTTTTGTAAAAGTTTTGAGTTTATTTTTTTTCTATTTCTGTTTATTTTTCAGATTTAACGGAACAATCCCGTTATTTGAATGTTTTCAAGATGACGACAATATGGAATTCGTAATTGTAATGTATTACTGAGTGTTTTATTTCTATTTACATGATTTTGACATTACTTTTCAGATACCTTATCTTTTCTTTTCAGATAATCGCGTTAAAGACATGGAGGCCATGTTCTAAATACAATCGTTTTATATAATTTTCAAGTTCGATTTGTCATTTATATTCTAAGTTGTTTTTGTATAATTTTTAAATTTATTTTTGTATAATTTTTAAATTTATTTTCTAAGTTATTTTTGCATAATTTTTAAATTTATTTTGTACAAATTTTAAATTTATTAATTTATTTTCTAAGTTCTTTTTGTATAATTTTTTAAGTTCTTTTTGTATAATTTTTAAATTTATTTTGTAATAAAAAAATGTTGAAAATTAGACTATCTTATTTAAATGACTGCTTCGCAGTTTTGTTATAAACAATAAAATGAAAGTAAAAATATTTTCTAAGTGTTTTTATTAATAAAAAATAAAATATGAATACATAATGATGAATAAATTAAAAAAGAGAAGATAGGCGAAATCGCGGCGGCCCCTCTTTATCCAAGGCGGACCGGACAATTAAATATCACTCGACTTTGTTTTCTCACGTTTAAGTCTTTAAAAATGCAATATTTGTATTTCCTAAGTCGGAAACACAAACCACAACACTTTTAAACACTTAACACATGACAAAACAAAGTAAAATGATATTTAATTGCCCGGTCCGCCCTATACGAAAAGCGACGTCATGGTCCTGGTCGAAGTTCGAAGTAACTGAAAATAAAAATAAAATGTCAAAATTATGCCAAAAAAAAAAACAATTTCAATGTACACATTACCAATTTCCACCATTTTCTTCCCGTTTCTTAAAACGCTTATACTAAAGTCGGACAAACACAACTAACGCGCTCATCTCAGCATAGAGCGAGGGCCCCTATCACGAAACAAAACAGCGCAAATGACAAAGCAGAGCAAAACAAATTATTCTTAAATTAAATGTTAAACAAAATGACGCAAAATAAATGTTAAACAAAATGGCGAAAAATAAATGTAAAAGCGAAAGCATACAAAACGGCGCAAAATGACATTCAAAGCGGAGCAAAACTGAGCAAAGTGAAGCAAACTATTCTTAAATTAAAGTATAAAACAAAACGGCGCAAAAATAAATGTAAAGTTAAAAAATAGGACAAATTACAATAGGACAAATAAATACGAGTGAAAATGCAGCTTAAGCGAAGCCAAGCAGAAGCGTCCACCGATAACAACTGCTCGAGAGCAAATGAGAATCCAAAATGCGGAAATGAGCAAACTCATGCGCAGAAACTACGTAACTTCACCTGCGCCGCAAAGTCGACTGAGCTATCTTCAAACTCTCAAAAGAATGACTCGCAAAAATTTTGCATATTGAATAAATAATTAGCAAACGTACAGCAGCTTGGCTGCTACATCTATCGGCAAATCTTCAAACTAAAAACTTGATAAAAACACACTTTTCAAGTAAATTTAGAAAACTTTGCTGCTAAAACTATTAAAAACAACAACCAAATCGAAAAAATAAACAAATAAAGCTAATTTCGTTATTCATTACCTTTAATCCGATATAGCTGCGTCAAATTGAATGAAAAATAGTGCCAAACACGCAGGTGCAAACACGTAGATTCTATTTACTTCCGGTTTGGTCTAAACACAAAATAAATATAGCGAAGCATCCGTGCGGAGTTTGAGTGCTTTTTAATGCAAAGAGCGTATTTTCATTGTGAAATTGCGACCAAGAAAAAGTTTAACAGTCAAACTATGACGATCACTTGACTGCCCTAATCTCGTATTAGTTAGCGGTTTTTGTCGATAGATGGAGCCATCGATCAAAGTTAGTTTTTACCGGTTTTTACGAATAAAATAACATTTGTTTTTTGAAAAAGAAAAAATCGAATTTTCATTTTGCCAATTTTGGACAATTTTGTCGTTGCCAAAAATTCATCGTGTCTGACTGTCACTTGAATGAAATATTAAAAAACGATTTGGTTAAACGATTGATGAACAAAGTGGAATTCTGGCGGTGCCGTGCCACGACTCCATCACTGGAAGTGACGTCAAAGTGGATGACTTGAATGTGGACGGCCTCGTGTGCGATGTGGTCAACTGTCCGAATAAATGAAAATGTTTAGAAAACAGAGCGAAACAACGTTTTCGAGTAAATTGTTCGGGTGCCGGATTAAATGAATTACCAACGGATTTCTCCATCCCACCCGACCACAATTTACTCCTTAATTTGGCCAATGTGGAATTCGGTCGAAGAACTCGATTCATCGCGTAACAAACTCAATCCGTTAAATCCGTTAAAAATGTAACATTTTCGGATAAATTAACCAAACATATCGCTCCGATTTAATTATCTCACGCAACTAGAGCCTCCGATCCTCAAATTATTCACTGAATAGTGAATCCGGCGTTCGGAACGTTTGGCTAGCCCGAAATCATTGGAAATGTTCGTGCGACATGCGGGAACTGCGAAATCTCGCGGTGAAAAGCAAAACTGACTTAGCCGATACTCGTTGCATGCTCAAACACGTGGGGACGATCGTGTGGCTCATCGTGGCGGTCATTGTGATAATCATGAGCGTTTTGGTCATCTTATTCATCCGATTTAAACTGGAAATTAAATATTTCCTCTTTACCAAAGGATGGTGTCTCGGTCTGGTTTCCGAATAAACAGTTCGATGCGTTCGTATCTTGAAGCGAGTAAAACCGCATTTTTGGACGAAACTCAGCTGTTCGATGCCGAGAATCAGGCCTAAGGATGAAATGATTTTATAAGCAGATTGATAAGAAAGAAATAAAGATTTATTATTTGTTTGTAAAAATTAAGTTATACGATTTTTTTAAATTTAAAATGACGTTTTTTAAACTTTCTATCGGGAATAAATAAAAATGATCTCTTAACCCTTTTTCTAACTCTCTAATTTTTGTCTAGCTGCTCCTCAACTTTTGATAAAATTAATACAAAAAACTAATTATTATTAATTCTATGACAATTTATAATCACAATTTAGCACTTTTGTCTGTTTTTATTTTAGTTGTAAGAAATGATTTGTCTCATTTTTTGTTTTGTTAATTAATTAGGTACATATCTTTTACAAAACACTTATTGTGATTGATACAGCACAATGACGTATGTCAGCACTGTTCCTACCATCTGCAAATAATATTTTGTATTAGTATAAAATGTTTGTGGCTTGAAACTAAAAACTTACGCTGAGAAAACTTGAACCATTGAGTAAAAACAAACCAGAAGCATTTATACCGATGCGTGTGTTGACCAGTCGTTCACTTAGGAGTAAATAATTAAAGTAATATTCCATCTAAGAAACACCAATAAAAAATAAGCCAATAAACTGAAATTTCTTAATTATTTTTCCACGCAGATTACTTTATCCGCATCCGTAAATGCTGATTTTGAGATGGGAAAAGTAACCAATTTCACAGCTAATTTATGAGCCTAAAATCAAAAATTTTAATTACAATAACATTATACGTTTTACTACATCTTTTGCTCATTGTTTTACCTCAACATTTACCAATGATGCTGCTTTAAACAATCCCACAATTAACCACAATTGTCTAGAAATATCAGCCAGAAAAGCAAGCAAAAGAAATATTGAAAGCTTCGTTTGCAAAGCTCTCATAGCAAAACAAAAGCCCAGGATGAATCCAAACATCCAAATCACAATCAACGGAGACCAAAGACAACTCAATTCTTCAGTCACTTGACACGCCAATTGATGTTGCGCGCGATATTGAGCCAAATGAAAACTACTCAACTGTTTACCACTTCTCAAAAGCTCCTCGAGTTTCATATTCAAATGTTTGAATCGATAGAAAACCAAATGACACATGTGATTGAAAAACCAGACAGAAATATTGCCAAATCCCACGCATATCAACACTGATACTATAAATTCAACACCTACTACTATACGAGTAATATACAGATATTCATCCGCAAGACTAAACAGTGTGTTATAAGTACGAATTCCCGCATTGTCCTTCGTAAAGACGTCGGCAGATGCAAACGACGCTTGTGCGAGGGTGATAGCAAATAGCCCAATCGAAGGAATCAAAGAATATTGCCAAACACGTTTTGTACATTCAGGGTGACCACTCAGATAAGAGATAGAATCATCGAGCAATTTAGTCATTGCTACTCTTCTTCTGTTCATGAACCAAAAATTGAAAATGGACACGCAAATGCAAGCGAAAATGCTGGCGTAACCACTGAGCTTGGTTATTGTGGATTCGAGTGCAACATTATGAATAAGACCAGTGATATAGTGAAAGAAAATGATTAATTGAATTATTGCCAATACAATGAAAACAATACGTTTTTTCCGCGATTCGTGACCTCTTATGCACATATCTATGCCAAATATGGCAAATGCATAACTCCAAAATGATTTCAACCTGACTGCATACTCGGAACATGGTTTTATGGATTCCGTAATTGGTGAACGTGTTTTAGTGAAGTTAAGCACAGCCAAATGCATGTTGTTGCGCGAAATGAATTAAAGAGTTTCATTTCCTTTCAAATTGTGCAATAAGGGTTTGTTAGTATAGTTTATGAAGGTAAACAAAGACGTAAATTATGTTTTATGATAAATTATATTTGATGACCATAATGAGAGATATTATCTAGACATAAACAACACCTTTCAGTTAAAACAAGTTGCAGTGCAAATATCATTAAGGTGGTCATTAAGAGTAAACGTTTCTGCAATAAAAAATTACATTGTGACAATTTGTCAAATTTGTCCACCCATTACTATTTAGAAGTGACATAATATACATTGTATAAAGAATTTTCTAAAACCATTTTCATTGATCGATTTATGACAAGAAAATATTAATGATTTGAAATATATATTGCACGCGCTGTTGGTTATAGTTGGTCATAGTTAGTCGCCTAATATCCCAATTACGATACTTTATTTGTACTGTGTGTAATTTCACAATTAGCTTGTTTGTATATTGATTGAACATTAACATTTCCTTAGAAAACACTTAAAGTGATTGGTACAGTACAATGACGTATGTCAGCACTGTTCCTGCCATCTAAAGTCAACAAAAGTATTCGTTAGTTTCCTTAATACAAATATCATATTGTAGAACAATAGTAGAGTATACTGAACTACTACAAAACTTACACGGAGAAAACTTGAAGCATTGAGTAAAAACAAGCCAGAAGCATTTATACCGATGCGCGTGTTGACAAGTCGTTCACTTAGGAGTAAATAATTAAAGTAATATTCCATCTAAGAAACACCGCAAAAAAATAAGCCAATAAACTGAAATTTCTTAATTTTGATCTTGCAGACTTACTTGATCTGCATCCGTAAGTGCTGATTTTGATATGGGAAAAGTAACCAATTTCTCAGCTAATTCATGAGCCTGAAATTAACAATTTTATCTACGTACATCTTTTGTTTATTATTTTACCTCAACATTGACCAATGATGCTGCTTTAAACAAGCCAATCACAATTAACCACAATTGCCTAAAACTATCAATCAGAAAACCAATGAAAAATAATGTTGGACGCATTGTTTGCAAAGCTCTTATATCAAAACATAAACCCAGGATGAATCCAAATATACAAACCACAATCAACGGAGACCAAAGACAACTCAATTCTTTAGAAACCTCACATAGACACATACAAGTTGATGTTCAACTGTTTTCCGCTTTTTAAAAGCTCCTCGAGTTTCATATTCAAATTTTTAAATCGATAGAAAACCAAATGACACATGTGATTGAAAAACCAGACAGAAGTATTGACAAATCCCACACATATCATCACGGTCAACAAAAATTCAGCACCTATTACAATACGAGCAACGTACAGGTATTCATCCGCAAAATTAATTCTCAAAAAATACATTTCGACGCAATTACGAAGTCCCGCTTTGTCCTGCATATAAACTTCGGCAGATGAAAACGATACTTCTGTGATCGTTCTAGAAAATAACCCAAGCAAGTGAAAAAAAAAAATATCGCCAAAGCCTTTTTGTGCAATCAGGGTGTCCACTCAGATAGGAAATGGAATCATCGAGCAATTTAGTCATCGCTACTCGTCTTCTGTTCATGGTCCATGTAGTATTAACGATGGAGTGAAGTTGACAAGTAGCAGGTAACAGGTAACGAGTGTTTATTCAAAACAAAAACAAAACATATATATACAGGTTTGGTTGTCACCTGATTGGTCAAGACCTATCTGACCAATCACGTGACCGGTGAAGCATACGGTTATCATACGCACTAACCACACAGTCCACAAATTGAAAATGGACAAATGCAGACTAAACAGACCGGCGTAACCACTGAGCTTGGTTATTGTGGATTCAAGTGCAATGTTGGGAATAAAGCAAATGAAGTAATGAAGAAGAATAGTGAATTGAATTATTGCCAATAGAAAAAGAACAATACGTTTTTTCCGCGATTCGTGGCCTTTTTTGCACATATCGATGCCAAATATAGCAAATGCATAACTCCAAAACGATTTCAACCTGACAGCATACTCGGACCAAGGTTTTATCGATTGTTTAGCAGGTTTCATATTTTGGAGGTTGTGCACAGCCAAATGCATGTTGCTGCTGAATGAAGTAAAGAACTTTCAGTCACTAATGTCAAAAAGTGTTATAGGGGTGTGTGCTTATAGTTTGTGAAGGTAAACAAACACGTAAATTATGTTTTTGACTAAAATGTGAGGTATTATCTAGGGTTAAACAACACTTATCCTTTGTAGTGCAAATATCATTAAAGAGTAATTGCTGGTAGTCATTAGAAGTAAACCTTTCTGAGTTATAAAAATTATACTGTGAAAATTTGTCAATCAATTTGTCATTACACACAAGCGCAACTATATCAAAGCGAAACAACACATGCATGGGCATCAGCAAAATTTGTATAAAACTCTTATAATTTTTTTTATTAAAGTGGATGCTGTAATTAGTACCGTTAAAAGGTGTACTAAATATTAAATGTCAGTTTCAAGCGATTTTTCGAATTAATTATACTTGTAAAGTAGCTGAGAAACTGTTAAAATATGTAATGTGGTATTAAATGTATGTTTTATAAATCGCATGTGAATAAGGCAAATAATGTAGTGAAGAAACATGGTTAATTGAGTTATTGCCAATGCAATGAGAACAATATGTTTTTACTTTTACCGCGCTCCTTTGCACATATCTAAGCCAAATATAGCAAATGCACAACTCCAAAATGATTTCAACCTGATTGCATATCGGGGCAAGGTTTTACAGATTGCACATCAGTCAAATTCATGTTGTTGTGCTGCATTCACTAATGTCAAATGGTGCTATTAGAAGTGTGTTTTTGTAAAGGTAAACAAACACGTACATTAAGTGTTTTGTTTTTGTTTGCAAAAAAAATTAGGGTGTAAGTAATAGCAAATGGTTAATTGATTGTACAATAACATTACTTTCAACACGCTTAACGTGATTGATATAGCACAATGACGTATGTCACCACTGTTCCTGCCATCTACAAATAAATGTATTAGTAGTATTAGTAGTATTTGTAAAATATAAAGCCTGTCGGTTAAAACTAAAACTTACACTGAGAAAACTTGAAGCATTGAGTAAAAACAAGCCAGAAGCATTTATACCGATGCATGTGTTGACAAGTCGTTCACTTAGGAGTAGGTAATTAACGTAATATTCCATCTAAAAAAACCAAAAGAAAAAAAATGCTCCAATAAACTGAAATTTCTTAATTTTGCTAATCACAATGCAGACTTACTTGATCCACATCCGTAAATGCTGATTTTGAGATGGGAAAAGTAACCAATTTCACAGCTAATTTATGAGCCTAAAATCAAAAATTTTAATTACAATAACATTATACGTGTTACTACATCTTTTGCTCATCGTTTTACCTCAACATTTACCAATGATGCTGCTTTAAACAATCCCACAATTAACCACAATTGTCTAGAAATATCAGCCAGAAAAGCAAGCAAAAAAAATATTGAAAGTTTCGTTTGCAAAGCTCTTATAGCAAAACACAAGCCCAGAATGAAACCAAAAATCCAAACCACAATCAACGGAGACCAAAGACAACTCAATTCTTCAGTCACTTGACACGCCAATTGATGTTGCGCGCGATATTGAACCAAATCAAAACTACTCAACTGTTTACCACTTCTAAAAAGCTTCTCGAGTTTCAAATTCAAAAGTTTGAATCGATAGAAAACCAAATGACACATGTGATTGAAAAACCAGACAGAAATATTGACAAATCCCACACATATCATTACTGTCAACAAAAATTCAATACCAAGTACTATCTGAGTAATGTATATATATTCCTCCGTAAAAAAAACATTTTGACGTAATAACGAATTCCCGCATTATCCTGCGTAAAGACATCGGCGATTGAAAGCGTTGCTTGAGTAATAGTCATAGCCAATAACCCAAGCGAGGGAATGAAAGAATATCTCCAAAGACGTTTTGTGCATTCGGGGTGTCCACTCAGATAGGAAATGGATTCATCGAGCAATTTAGTCATTGCTATTCTTCTTTTGTTCATCGCCCATAAATTAAACATGGACAAGCACATGCAGACTAAGATACTTGCGAAAAAACTGATCCGGGATATTGTGGATTCAAGTGCAATGATGCATATAACACAAACGATGTAGTGAAGGAAAATGATTAATTGAGTTATTGCCAATGCAATGAGAACAATACGTTTTTTCCACAATTCGTGACCTCTTATGCACATATCTAAGCCAAACATGGCAAATGCACACCTCCAAAATGATTTCAACTTGATTGCATACTCGGAGTATGGTTTTATGGATTGTTTAGTAGAGGATCTTGTTTTCATGATGCGGAAGTTATGCACAGTCAAATGCATGTTGTCGGGCATAATGAATTTACTTCAAGGAATGCTGTGTAGGGGTGTGTTATTATAGTTTATGGTAGGAAACACACGTAAATTATGTTTTATGATCATAATCCTGAGATAAAGAATACCTCTCAGTTAAAACAGATTAGTGTGCCAATATCATTAAGGATGGAAATGTAAGTGATCTTTAGGATAAGAGTGAATATTGTGAAATAAAAAATTATATTGTGACAATTTTTCAATGTCTACTCTAATATATAACAAAATTTATAAAAAATTTTATATAAATTTTGCTGATGTCCAAGTGACCTTTTAATAAAAAGTGTATTAAAAATTTAATGTCAGTTTCATGCGAATTTCGACTTAATTTTACCTGTAAAATAGCTGAGAAACTGTCAAAGTGTGTTTCACTTATAAAAAAATTTTATATAAATTTTGCTGATGTCCAAGTGACCTTTTAATAAAAAGTGTATTAAAAATTTAATGTCAGTTTCCTGCGAATTTCGACTTAATTATACCTGTAAAATAGCTGAGAAACTGTCAAAGTGTGTTTTATTTCAAGTGATATACAAAGCCATTAAGTATGTTTAATAGTTATGGTTTATAAAGGGTTTTGTAAAATCAATTACGTTGATCAAATTGTGATAAGAAAAAAATAATAGATTGCAATATTGCACGCAATTTTCTGTTAGTTATTTATTGATTCATTTTCGTTTGTACTGTACTTTAAACTATAAGCCACTTAATACGATTGGTACAGCACAATGACGTACGTCAGCACTGTTCCCACCATCTGCAAACAATATTTCATACAGGTAGAAAACATTTGGACTAAAATCAATAACTTACGCTGAGAAAACTTGAATAATTCAGCAAAAATAAGCCGGATGCATTTATGCCTATACGTGTGTTGATAAGGCGCTCATTTAAAAGTAAATAATTGACATAATAATCCATCTGAAAAATCCAAAAAAATTTAAAAAAATAGTTTTTGCCTAGCTGCCCTTTAGCGTTCTTGCACTACCCAATCAAAATACAGCAGAAAACAATTTACTTGATCTGTATCCATTAGTGCTGATTTTGATATAGAAAATGTAACCAATTTCTCCGTTAATTTATGAGCCTAAAAAAAAAAAAAAATAAAAAATATATATTTATTTAAAATTTAATATTACATATATCAATAACATTTCATCTTACCTCAACATTGACAAGTGATGCGGCTTTAAACAACTCAAAAATTAACCACAACTGTCTCAAAATATCAGTCCCATAAGCAATGACTTGCAAGCATGAACCTTGTAAATTCAAAGCTCTCAGATCAAAACACAAACTCAGAATAAATCCAAAAAGCCAAAACAGAATCAATGGCGACCAGACACAACTCAATTCTTCGGTAACCTCACACGCAAGTTGATGTTTTTTGCGATATTCAAACAAATCATAATTACTCAATTGTTTTCCACTTCGTAAAATCTTCTCAAGTTTCACATTCAAATGCTTAAATCGATAATAAACCAAATGACACATGTGAGTGAAAAACCCGACGGAAAGATTAACAAATTCCGCAGACACGAACAACACCGTAAAGAATTCAATGGCGACCACAATACGAGTTATATACAAATCTTCATCCGCAATATCAATATTAAAAAAATAAAGAGAGGTGAAATTATACACTTGTACGTTGGCTTCGAGAACTTCAACGACCGAGCACAACCCGTCAACAATGCACAGAGTCAATAAACAAACCGAAGTAATGACACAATAGTTCCAAAGCTTTTTCACGCATTCGGTGTATCCGCTTAGATGAGAAATGGCGTCATCGTGTAATTTGCTCATCGTTTTTCTTCTCTTGTTCATCGACCACATGTTGTAGACGGAGATGAAGCCACTGACTATGAGACCGGCGTAGTAACCGATTTTTGTTATTGTAGATTCACTTAGAATAGTATAGATATTGGAGACCATAAAGTGTAGCAAAATGGTGAATTGGATTAGTGCTAATATAGCAAAAATGGTTTGATTTCTTTGTGAGACTTTGCCGTCCGAACACATATCGATGCCGTATATGCTGAATGCATTCCTCCAAAATGATTTCAATTTGATAGCATACTTGTCAAATGCTTGTTTGCTTTGTTTAAACATGACTGGACTTGTTTTCATCGTGAAAGTGTTGTGACACAAGTTTTAAAACTAACTTCGTTTTACATAGTTTTTGTTGTAAGTGCGGGTGCGTTGCTTGTGTTTATGATGGTTTAAATGATCAACAAACAAGTTCTTTCAAAAAATATAGGTAATTATCTACTAATAAACAAGCCTTTTCTGACAAGAGATTAAATATTGAAGAATTAATTTAATGCTGGTATTATTTCTAAAAATATCATTTCGAGTTTTATGACATACTTATACTTATAGTCCGGATAATAAACAAAACGTGACATTTTCTTACTACAATTTATTAGTCAATCAAAATATAAATATAAATAAATATAAAGATCATAACACAAATAACGATTTATTTGCGGTAACCATTATTCACTCTGACCAAAGGTGGAGCAGCAGCTGCATGGTATGATGGAGCTGAGTGAACAAACTCAACTGGAGTTGGAGCATGGACCAACTCAACTGGTGCTGGACCTACGTGAACAAGCTCTGGAGTTGCAACGGCGTAGTTGAGGGACAAATCAGTCTCAACTGGTGCATGGACTTTGTGGACAACTGGTGCAGATTGTACTAAAGCTGGAGCATGGACTTGGTGTACAAGTGGAGCGGATTGTACCAAAGCTGGAGAATGGACTTGGTGTACAAGTGGAGCGGATTGTACCAAAGCTGGAGAATGGACTTGCTGCACAAGTGGAGCGTGAACTTGGTGTACAAGTGGTGCAGACTGGACCAAAGCTGGAGCGTGGACTTGATGGACAAGTGGTGCAGACTGGACCAAAGCTGGAGCATGGACTTGATGGACAAGTGGTGCAGACTGGACCAAAGCTGGAGCATGGACTTGATGGACAAGTTTAGGTGCACGGACTAAAGTTTGGGTTTCATGAACGAAAGTTGGAGCGTGATGGAGCAATGGAGCTGGAGCGGCGTGTAAGATTGGAGCTGGAGCGGCGTGTAAGATTGGAGCTGGAGCATGGAAGATCGGACCTGGATTGGAATATGCCGAAAGTTGTTTTGGTGGGTAGGCATAAGTGTTAGCCAAAATATTGACCAAGAAAAAGGCGACCTGTGAAACAGTACAGAAATTTTTAGAGAAATTTCTTTTGATTTTTCTGCTGTGAAAACTCACCACTGCGGGAGACATGTTGAACCTGTTCGAGTGTTTGGAGTTGTTGATGGGAGTAGAAACTAAAAGTGTGTGAGTTGGATGAGGTGAATTTTGGCTTAAATAGTGAGAAATTTTAAGGTTAGGAC
Source organism: Strigamia maritima (assembly GCA_000239455.1). Classification (NCBI taxonomy): domain Eukaryota; kingdom Metazoa; phylum Arthropoda; class Chilopoda; order Geophilomorpha; family Linotaeniidae; genus Strigamia; species Strigamia maritima. The sequence continues at coordinate 61,803 of JH432114.1, forward strand.
CTAAATTAGTTGTTTTTTTTTAAAGTGTTGAATGTGTATTAATTAAGTCGGCTGTTGGCAAAGGTGGAGTAATTTAACCCTGACATCATCATAGTAAAGATGCATATGTGATGCTATTTAGATCGAAATAATTTGTATGCAAATAATGGATGGAAATGAAAATGAGCTCGTTTGGTTTTTTTGTTGAAATTAACCTATTACGAAAATGGTCAAGAAAAGGTGAAATGACTGAAATCGCAGTATATTTTTGTCAAACATTAGCCTCATTTTCCGTGAATATGATGAACTGATGACCTCAAATTAGAATTGTAACGAATGCCTGAATTTATTATTTTATTTTTATTTGCATGTTCTAGACTAATAAATAAAATTTTTTTGTCCAGTTGTTAGTTGTTGATGAGCTAAGAGTTTTTTTTGGTAAATAAAATGAAATGCTCTCTTTGTTATTTAAAAACACTGCAATTGTATAAGTTCAACAGTGCTTTCTACTAACTGTAAGTGTTGAAAGTTGTGGTTTTTGTTATTTATGTCAAGTGGTATGAAAAATGTAACCCTAAAATTGCGATTACTGCATCTTTCGCATAAAATAAAAATAAAAATAATGTTATTTCCAGTTTATTTGGTAATAATTTCTACTACTCGAGTTGCATATGTCATAAAATCGTGACTAAACCATCAAAGTTGTAGATTTGGTCTAATTTTTAGTTTTATTTTTTTCTGCCTGCATAACCCATCCATAAATCTGAACATGTCTCTTTTATTGTCTACAGAAAGAATGGAATGCCGTAGAAGAAATTATTTGAGGTCATTTACAAAAACTAATATTTTATTGTCATTTATATATACATAATATATTTTCATGAATAAGTTGGCTGGAATTAGTTGAAGATAATAAAGCTGAGTTTATACATGTTTTGTAAACCAAAATTCGGCATAATACACTTAAAATAAAAATAATCAAAGATAAGTTAAATAATGTGATTGATATCAAAATGAAATACCGTACTAAAAATACTGTTTTTATGTTAATGTACACAAATGAGCATATCTGTATTCCATATTGCACATTAACACATTTAAGAATGGTTGAAACAACAGGGAGTCTTTTGGAGATGTTTTCTAAAATTCAGAAAATCAAATCTCATAAGTGGAAGAATGAATGATGTATAAATTTTAGCTTCAAAAATTAAAACAGTGATAAAGTTTAATGATTTTAGGTAATAAATAAAGTTTAATAATCCCACACAACCAGAACATTAGCTTGCAATGTAAGATCTCAAATTCTTGCATAAAAATTTCCAGTTGCGTTGGAATAAAAATAAAATTTAATTTCCATTGGTTGAAAATGTGTTTTAGACACAGCTTTATAACCTCTTTTCACTTTCCCCACAACTTTTGACTCAAGTAATGTTATATTCCCCATAACTGGACTGGCACATAGAAATCCAAATTGAGCAGTCATTTTAGATTAATGAAAGAAAATAAAAATATCATCACATAATCCTAACATTACTGAAATTATCAAAAATTGTGTTTAACTTGTACATATAATATTAAATTTCAATACAAAAAAAAACTGTACAGAATACTACCTCTTCTGAAACTTGGAAAATAATAAAATCTCCCTGAAAAGGCAACCAACTTAATAAATGTTCATTAAAAACCAACCATTTCTTAAAATAAAAGAAATGAAAATCTTTAGTAATACAGTTACTTCTTATCTCCACAGTCCACCTGCTCCTCCCAATTGCAATGTCCAACATTATTATCATACATTAGACCAGGTGGACAAGTGTAGGTCCATGGCCTCAATTTAGACATGGTTCTAACACAGTTAACAAACTTATTGCATGCTATTGGATGCTCAAAAATACCCTCCCTTTCACATTCCAAGCTTCCTCTTTCGCCAACAGACACAAATCCTTCTGCATCATCATCATCATCATCTAAATACTCTACAACTGCTTCAGGAGTTGGAGGTATAGTCACTCTTTCCCTGAAAGCTGAAGTTGTTCTTCTTGTAGTTGGTTTTGTCGTTGTAATTCTAATGATCGGTCTTTTACTCGTCACTCTAATAATTGGTTTATGCGTTGAAAGAGTTCTTGGCCTAAAAGTAGGTGGAGGTGTTGGTGGTAGCACCTCTTCATTATATTCTTCCTCTTCATCATCATCAGGCGGATCTTTAGCATCAAGTTCATCTTGTTCTTCATATTCTATAGACTCTACTGGAATTGGTGTTGTTGGAAATAACCGGCGGGTAGTATTCAAAACCCGCAAAGCCGGAGTCGAAAATTGTTGCAACGCAAAAGACGATGGAAAGCTAATGGATGGTAGTGAAGGTAATGTTGGAATTGATACACCCTCATCGCCAGCTCGAAAATGGGTTGTGTAAAAAGGCACTTCAGATGTTACTTCGACCGAAGGCTTAGAAGCCGATGGTGTTGATACAAAAACTCCGCTACTTGTACCACTAACTTCATCATCTTCAACATCTTCGTCGAGATCATCTTCAATAAATGGTCTAGGTGCTTTCTGAATTGTTGTTGACACTCTACTTCCAGTTGTTTCAAAGTCCTTTGTACTGCTTTGTGGACGCCGCTTTCTAGTTTGCAATCTCCGCCCTTGACTTTTAGTTTGAATTGCAACTTCAGTCGTGGTGGTCAATTTAAACCGTCTCAAAGTTGTTCTTCTTGTCTTCTCTTCTTCCTCTTTTCCTTCTTCATCTTTTCTACTCCTCAGCTTTTCCTTATCACCTTTTCTAGTTCTTGGCTTTTCTTCTTCTTCATCTTTCTTCCTCTTGAGAGAACCTCTCAATCTTATTCCAGTAGATCTAAATAGCGAAGGCTTAGTAGCTAAAACCTTAATTAGTCTCTTAGATGTTGTGGCAGGAGCATTAGTAGTTGTATGAACTATTCTAATTGTTGGTCTTTTTGTTGTTGTTGTTGTTGGTTCAGTTGTTGTTTCAAGTTCTTCTTCAGCTTCACCTGGTTCAGAAGTAGTGGTTCTATGAATTGTAATATAATTTCTTGTCAATTTCTGAGTCACCGGTCTATCATCTTCATCATCAAAGAGTTGGCCTCTTGATCTCCTAGTTGTAAATAACTCTCCATCATCATCATTGTCATCAAATAAAGTCCCCTTAGATCTCTTTCTAACAGTTGTCTTTGGTCTAATAGTAGTCGTTGACAAAATTTCATCTTCGTCCTCATTTTCATTGCTTTCGGCTAAAGTTGTAGTTTGAACCGTTGTTCTTCGTGGCTTAATCGCCTTTAATTTAGGTCTAGGTGTGGTTGTAGTTGTAGTTGTAGTTGTGGTAGTTCTTTTTAGTGCTTTAGATTTTTTTGTTGTTGTTGTTGTTTCTTCCTCTTCATTCTTCTCTTTATTTAAAAATTTTTGAACGCCATCAACTCCGCCAAGTTGTTGAATTAGAGATAGCAAATCTGCCAACTCTGAAGACTTTTTAGTTGTGGATTCAGCTGTAGGATCATCTTTAATTGTGGCTTTTGTTGTTACTACTGGCTTATGGGTTTGCACTTTGCATGCTACCCTATTTGGATAATCACAAGCATCTGTTCTTTTATTGAAAAAAAGACCTGAGGGACAAGTGAAAGCATGAGCCACCAGGCCTAAATTTGCAGGACCACTGTCCAAGCACCAGAAATATTTCTTGCAGTCTATTGGATTTTGATAGAAACCAGAATCTTTGCATTCAAAAGCTGGTCCTGGATCTGGTGTTGGAGGTGTTGGAGGAGTGTTGAAAAGTTCAAATTCATCCTCATCCACTTCTTCAGCAACAGTTGTTGCTTCTCTAGTTGGGGTTCTGCCTGCTTTAGGATTTCTTTGGAATTTAGGAAAGCGAGTAGTCGATCGTCTAGAAATTGAAGATTTTGAAATAGTGGATTCTGTGTTAGAGCTTGCTGCTGCAGATGGAATGGAGTTGTCAGACTAAAAAATAATAAAAAAATTATTTCAATTAGTACCACACTTGAATAAATGTAACCAGTTAATATGTATGCATTACTGAATAGCGCCAACCAATTTGATGCGCTCTTTCCTATGAGTTTGTGATAAAGTTTGTTTGTATGCAAATCTCAGGAGAGCCAATTGACACCCTTCCCGTCGTCCAATGGAGCAGAAACTTGGCCCATAGACCCGTTGCCGATGACAATGCATTTAGGGGTCAAACACCCCACTCCTCTCCTGCCACGATGAATTATATGAGCGGCAACAATTGCCTCATTGTCAACAACAATGAAATGTTACAATGCCTAAACCATTGAAACATGTGATTTAGTAGTGTCATCATAACCAGGTTTCACTGACGATGCATCTAAAGCTGACAAAGAATGAGAGCTCATGCCAGCATTGAATTTTTGGGTTTGTTTGAGTACACGTTAAGAATGGTTAAGGTTAGGTTAGCCTGCCGCAAGCGTTAAGAATAATCTCGTAACACGCAGCAAGCGAGATTAGTTTTTAGAAACCGCTGATCAGTCCCTTTGTCCACAACACGGTAAAACAAGCAGACGTTTACAAGTGTTGGCAATGGCGACTGATCGGTAGCCCTCTGCCTTAGAATTTGGGTACATCTTGAATATTTTTATTTCTCTCAGAATTCAGAGCTTGCAACCAAATAGGATGCCCTAATATTTCATTGTCAATTCCCTTTACTTTATCTCACCCTATCTGGGAGTAGGGCCCTGGTCTAGTCCCACTGGCACTAGGTCTCAGGTCAATAGGACATGCCATAATGTTTCTTCAAAAATTTCTGTATGAAACATAAGAAGAAACCAAAAACCACACCCGGGATCAACTAATTTACCTCTTTCTTCTTTGGTTTCACCTCATCTGTCTTCTTCTCTTTTGTTGCTTTTCCCAACAACACAGATCTCACAGCAGTAATCAATGGATTAGGCTGTGTCCCACACTGGCCACGAAAGTCGTCGTTATCCAAAGACCAAAACATGGCACCGCCGAGATGTTTATTTTTTATGTATTTTGCTTTATTTATTACAGTCTCTTCATCATCAAACCCAACCCATTGGTCTCCTTTAAAAGCATATGGACCAACATCACTCGGATAAGGTTTCTTAACAGTCCATCCTTCTTCCCTAACTTTACGACAAATCTGTCAAAAGAAAAAAAATTGAAATTAACATTAATCACATTAATCACAATCAGCTATTTACTTCATAATAAGCCATATATCCACTTTCTTTAGTTGCAGGTCCCTTATCACCTGGGCCCTTCACTGGAGTTCCTAGAGTGCCATCAACACCGTCTTCCAACGTGTATCCGCGACCGTACGTTGGGATACCAACTATAATTTTAAAAGCAGGGACTCCCAGTTGAATGTAATATCTGACAGTCCAATCAACATTCAGATTGGCTCTATAATCTTCATCTGGTAAGTTTGGACGCTGGTATAATGGTGAGTGGTGATTGGCAGTTGGTTCATAAGAAGTGTGGAAATCATATGTAAGAAGATTTAGGAAATCTACATTTCTGAATGAGATTAATAATTCAAAGTTGTTTAGAAATGTGTTTTGGAAACATGAAATGTTTGATCACTAACTTTGATATTTCCAACATATCAAATCCTTGGTCAATATAATCTTGTCCTGCTGGAACAGCTGCCGAAAGAAGGAGTTTCTCGGCTTTACCGTTTAGTGTTTCCTTATTAAACGCTTGACGTAATTCCTATAAGTAATTATACCAATTTCTAATTGTAAAGAATTTGTTTAGTGTGTTTAGTATTACCTTAATGAGCATTATATATCCTTCTTTATCATCCAGACTACTTCCATCCCTAAAAGTAGGATATTCCCAATCCAGATCTAATCCATCAAAACCATAATTCCTCAGATATCTGATGGCACTTTTCACAAATATTTCTCTACTGTCTGAATCTCCAACAAGTCTTGAAAACCTTTAAATTAATATATAATTTTTTTTTTTAAACCACATTACTTTTTACTTTTTAAAAGAAATTAAAAGGTACCTTGCTGATCCCTCATTCCAACCTCCAATAGCCAACATAGTTTTTAACCTAGGATTATACTTCTTCAAGTCAATAAACTTCCTGTAATTTCCTAAAACAAATAAAAAAAAAAAAATACTTGTAAATCAAAATAAAATCAGCAGGTGTTGACACTCTTTAAAGGCCAAATGATGGCCTCCTATGAGTTCAAATTTAATTAACCTGCAATCAAAATAGTGGGTGAACACCCTGAACAACCCTCTTTTATAACTTCACAATTACATAACATTTTTTTATTGACAAATATAAAAAAATAATAGTTACCTTGTTCAATATCATTGTATTTATCAAATGGCTTCAACTCAAAATCATTATTGAATCCTCCAAAAGCATATATAATGTGAGTACAGAGATAAGGATTTATGTTCTGTGGTGTAAACCTTGCTAGCCCTTGTCTGTACACAGCCCAATTACCATAGTAACAAACAATTTTAAAAGAAGAGTTCTTTGATGCTTTTTTGGCTCCAACATCTGCAATTATTACAAAAATCAATTTTATGTCAAGATTTATCAAAATCTTTAAACTAAAAACCGACAAAAATGAGGTTATTGTCTATTAGAAAATTTCAGAGCAGTTTCAGGAGTAATGATCCATGAAGTATGCAGAAATTAAAAACAACATGTGAAATGTTTTTAGGCAAGTCAACAAACTTTGAGCTGAAGATGCTTCATTGGTCTTTCTGTTTGACTTTCCCATCTGATGGGTATGTTTATTATAGGTCAAACACCTTGAGATATGTTGACTCAAGTCCTGAATTAATGTTGAGCTGGTTTAGTTCCTTCCCTTTCAAAGAAAAAATAAATGGGAGAGTTTTCAGCCTAAGGATGTGACTTTTTAATACCAAAGGAGAAGTGGACAAGTTGAATTCATTCTAATAAGACATTTAATGCTAAGAAAGATGAACTTGTCAATGGAAATAAGCTGAAATCAGTAAGCTATGGAAATATATTTATCTTTGCATGACATAATTTTTCAAATGCAAATATATAATTTGCCATTTTGTTTTTATTTGATTAATAAAGTAAAAATTTTAAAAATTAAAATTTTAAATTAAATTTGTTTCCTGACCTCTCCCTATAATCTACACATTGCTTCCTTCCTTCATCCATTCATTTTAAATGGATCATCTTATGTAGAGCATATTAACAACCTATCATTAAATCATTTAATCAATTTCCATGCTAATTTGATTCATTTATTAATGTTTTATGTAATCTAATCAAGCAATAATTACAAAAAAACATAAAAATTCATCAAATTTCACATTTCTTTTCAACCTAGTGAATCTTCCGCATAAATTTACTTGTTACTACCACTCTGACCTCCTACTGTAAGCACTCCATTCAAGCATGACCTGTACTGTCATTGCGATGTTTACACAGACAAAAGTGAAAGAAGCATGTAAAGGTAATGAAGCATATGACCCTTTATTTGTTACAGATAGTGTTATTTCACACACTTTTCATTTTCCTTTATCACAAGCAGGTCTCAGATTGATTTAGGATTTGCTTTTATTTCCGTGATTCAATTCATAAATTTTTATTGGAAAGATAAATACACAATTTTAGAATCTTGGCACCATCACTCATTCCCACCAGGGAATATTTTCTCATACTCCACAGTTGTATTCAGAAAAATTTCCTGTTTTTTAAAATTAAAATATGAAATATGCACTCCACAAAATTCCATTTGTGCATAAAATTTATGAAATCCTGGAATTCCTCAATTCTATAGGATCCTAGTCATGCATTACCCATTAGATATACTACAGACACCAATCTAAAGCTCCAAAGCAGTAAAAAAAATGATTTCGGTCTAATTATGACTTTTTTTTTTAAATTGTGTGCCTCATTCTGGAATAAGTAGGGCCCCAACTGACCCACCTGTACCATTGGGGCCGTTCACCAAGAATTTAACTCCTATGGAATGTTTGGTGAAACAGGAAATCCCATTCTGATATTTTTTCATCACAAGGCCAACTCAACTCCCTACCAAAAAAACTTTCTTAATCCTGTTAACTTTGACTGAAACTCCACATTCTTGGCACCAATAAAAAAGTTAAACTGTTACTTTATTACTATACCAGCTACCACTACTTGTTCACTGCTTCTGATAGTTGTGTTAATTAAACTATTACTTTTTCCTACGTTCACAACTAAAACCTGTTATTTCTAAAATTACAGTTGGTAAGTTGGTAAGTTAAAGTTGCAATCTTCAAACAAAAAAAAAAACCTAATGTTTTTTATATACCTAAATATTAGGTCAAAACTTGCATGCCTACACCCATTTTTAAAAAAAGAATCAGTTTCTTAAGGTTAACCAACCCAAATATAAATTCCAAAAAGCAAATGTATTCACCAAAAAACTAATCACAACTATAAATAAAAAATAAAATAATCTAAACTTTTTTTTTTTTTAAATTTACATTTGGACAGTAATATCTATAACCATTATTTATTTCTCCAAACCATTTCCGTAAACAAAACCTCCATTTCCTTTTCCACGTGCAATTTACACAATCTTCTTTGTGAATTGCGACCTGGTGAGCATCTATCAGAAGTATAAACCCTTGGCAGTGACCCAAACTGACCCACTTCAAGTGAAAAGAATTTAGGTTGGCTGGGAAAACGTGAAAGAAATTCCGAACAAGAATCATGCTGCACAGCTGGCATAACATCAATTTTTATATTGCAACTTGCAAACAATTTATTAGTTTTCAAGATTATACTTACAGGGTCCGGTGAATAAACCGGCAATGCATATTGCCATTAGGCAATGTCGAATCATCATCTGAAATATCAAAAATGTAATTTTAATATTGTGACAATAGAAATGGTATTTATGCTTAGTTCCCACTTGGCAGAAATTCCGACAGAAAATTTTCTGCTGTGCAGAAAAGTATGTTTTTCTGTCGTTGTTTCCCACCTGCGGACTGAAAATTGGGCAAAAAAAGTGCAGAAAAGTAGAATTTAAAAATGGATGCCAGCTAAGGAAGGCAATTTGTAAACACTGCTGGTTTCTACACTCAAAATTTTCTGCAGCAGAAAATTTTCTGTCGGAATTTCTGCCAAGTGGGAACTAAGCATTAGATGTCAACAGGGCAGATTAAGCAGAAATTAGACATTGAGGTATGTATACTCCAATCTAGATTAAGGGAAGGGTCGAAAGGGAGTATCAAGAGCTTTGATCTGGAACGGTTTTAAGAACCAGATCTCATTGCCCCTTTCCCACAATCAATTAAAAAACATGATTTTTTGATTTTATGAGAATCCAATTGTTTTATGGCTTATAAACATGCACAATTGATTCTAAGTGAAAAAAATGAAGCTTTTCAAGACAAGCATAAAGATGAGCACGTTATAAACGTTCTCACGCAACCCAAGCTTGTAAGATAGAAGATCTTCAATAGACCAAACTACAAAACATGACTTATTTTTAGTAGTAGTTTTAGTAAGTTTTAAATTTTACCATTGAAAAAGCTTTCAAATCATAATATACATCGAAAACACAAAACACGACTTTTTGAATGCAGCCAGTGTATACTTGGTGAAAAACAAACAGCATAGACTCCGGCGGTACTTTACTTCATCGATAAGATGTATACCGTATTTTGTCGATTAAAGGCCGCGGCCTTTATTACAAATTGCGGCCGTAATTCGAGGGCGGCGTTTAAATCGTTTGCCGTAAATTGCGTTTCATGTACGCAACTTTTTAAAGTTAAAAACAACTTAAAAAGTTGCGTACATGAAACGAACGTACGTACGTTGCGTTTAGCTATGCAAACGTATTAAAAACGTTTGCATCTACTGTATATATACTCTGTATAGTAGAGAAAAAAACCAATTGTGAAATCACTTTGATCTTCTCTACTACACAGAGTAAATATACAGTACTTGCAAACGTAATAATGTAAGTTTATTTATCAGTTTTGAAGTAATGTATTAAATATACATTACTTCAAAACTGATAAATAAACTTCGAATAATGGCCGCGGCCGTAATTCGAGTGCGGCGTTTATTTTGAATTACAGCCGAGGGGCGCGGCCGTAATTCGAGGGCAGCCTTTAATCGACAAAATACGGTATCAAAATTTAATCAAAATTTTTCCAAATCTTAACATTTATATCTCAATTTTAGACACTAACCAGCACTTTCTGCTTGGATGGCATATTTTCTTTTCATGATTCACAAAGCATGACAAGTTACTCTTTGATCCCTAGAAAAATCTTAAATGGTTCTGTGATTATTTGGACCGATTTTCAACCTTTTTAATTAAATCCATAAATGCCCTGTAAACATTTGTCAAAAAACTTTGATTTCTCTTCATCCCAACTGATAAACACAACTTTCACAGTAAAAATGTCAACATCCTCAAATTAGGCCTTTAAAAACCAGTTTTTTTTTATGTTATCTAATATAAAAATGAAGTATCGTTTAATATATAGGTTCATGTTAGAAAAAAAAAAGAAAAGAAAAAGAGTAATTTTCAGCCCGGCTTTACTATTCCATTGGTATCTGTAATGAATAGTGGCAATGCTCGTGGAAAGGTCAGTGCGCTTTTGTGATTTACCCCAAAAAAATGCATGACTACCAAAGCGACTTGTGAAAGTCAATGCAGTTGTGACCTCAATCAACAAACAAAGACAAATAAACACTTTTTATGTGTTATTATAGGATTTATTAAAACGAGATTAGACATTGAAATGGTGGTGACCAGTTACGCCTTTCCCTATACATAGACAAAAAAATGAAATTAAACCATTTTATAACTTAAAATTTCTAAAAATTTAACAACCTTTTTCTGAATTTCTTATTCCTTGGCACATAAACTCATAACAATTGATTTATATGTTCATCTGGGCCCTGCCCTGCCAAAGTTCATCAAGAATTGAATGAGTATATAACCATGACTGCTGACAACCAAATTTTTTCTTTGATTTAATCTGACATTTGGATTATAACAAAGCTGTATAAACTATGTGGTACCTATGCGTAGTTTATTTTAGGGTTCATGGGTTCATAGAGATCTCTTAGCAACACAGAACCACTCAATGTATTATCCATTTGGCACTATAGTCTCATAATGCTAAAAACACTTTTTAAAAAAATATTGTTACTGTGACCCATAAAGACCCCAACTGACTGAAATATATCCCTAAAGGCGAAAATCTGCAAAGGAATTGGACAGATTGAAGCTGTCTGGCTCCCTATGTGTATAAACAAAATTTTAATTTTCAGAGGGTCAAATTTTTAGTTTTTAATTAATTAAGTATTTTGAGGATATGCTTAAAATGACCTTGTGCACGAATTTCATTTTAAGTTTTGGAGATTTCACTCTAGTGAGGTTTATTCAGAACATTGCATTTTCAGTTTATGACCTCGTTTGTAGAGAAAAATCAGGAAATCTTACTCACCTTGCCCGAGGGCTTTGTGGTAGAACTTTAACCAAAGGCCAAGTAATATACTCACTGTTAAATGTGCTAAAAGTCAGAAGAAAAAAAATAACAGTAAAATAACCCAATTAAAATTAAATGGAAAACAGTTAAATCATTTCTAATTTCAAATTACAAATTATAATAATTTTACAAGAATTCAAATTTTGCATTGAGGCAATAATAAAAAGTGCATTGTTTTGTTTCTAACAGTCTTGATGTTTTCATTTTAAATTGAGGTTTAAGAAAAATTTTCAAATTTATATAATTTGCATAATTGGATTGATTCAATTATTCAACATTGAATAATAAAATGTAACTCACCTTTAATCAGTGAATTTGGACACAGTGCAACTACTTCAGCCTAGTTTCGTATCCAAGACAAGACTGAACTCAATTCCTACTTGTTGTAGCTGGCTCAATTACCCTAGTGGTCATTTCTGGAAATTATTAAAAATTGTAGGTTAAGTTGTAAGTTTAATTCTTTAAATTTCTATAAACTGCATTTTTATTTGAAATTTTATCTTGAACAACATTTTTTTCCACAATAAAAATTTAATTTTTTATGTAACAATAGTAAAAAAAAAAACAAAACAATTTTACTTTTTTTTAAATGTGAGTAAATACCGAGATAAATGCAGCAAAGGATAAAGTACCAAAATTATGTTTATTGAAAAATAAAAGGCTATGACCCTAAAAATTAAAGGCAAATAAAACAAAATTAGCAGTTTCTAACTTCCGCTTTAAAAAAAATTATAAAATTCTAAATTAAAAAATATTAGGTTTTCGGAACACACAATTTTCCTGCATTAGAATGGGAAGATATTACATGTTTACCTTGAAGGAATTTTTTTTCTCTCCACGATTTACACTTTTCCTCATCCTGAGATTCTCAGAACATGACAAAAACCCATACAGCGTTAAATTATTGCGGTTAATTATTGCCTTGAATACCGAACCAAACCATAATTTACCTGATAAGATAAAATTTAAACCTAACGATATCGACCAATAATTTAAGCATTCAATATCGGCTCTTCCTATCACTGCGAATCAGAATTCACAAAGCGTACATTTTTTTAAATATTAAACTGCAACTAAAAACAGATTAACACAGTTAGTAAAAGCTTTACCACTGTAAACAACTTAAAATACAACCTTGAATTGATTAATCAAGATGTAACGCATGAAATCACAGCTGAAAATTCCCATGCGGCTCTCAAACCTTGTGCAATTCCATATACCTGAAATTATAAGTGGATCAAGAACAGAATAATTGCACAAGAAGCCCAAAAAACGACCATGTAATTTAGAAGATCAAAGTTCAATAAACAAACCTCATTCTTTGAAGATTTTGCATTGTGTAAGAGTTATAACACAATCTAGCCCAAGAACTAATTTGTTATGAAACTTCAAACTTAAAATACAGAAAAATCCACTGTTGATTTTTTTTTCCCGCAAAATTTATCTTTACTTGTATCTCTAATCCAAATTTTTATATTTGTTCATGTTTGTTTCCCAACACAAAAGATTTAATCACAATTCACATTGAATAATGTTGCAAAGAACTTAATGCCACCTAGCGGCAATTAACAGGACAAGTATTCTAATATTTTTCCAGAACAATTTTAATTGGCTAACAACACTTACAATTGATCTTAATGACAAAAGAATTATTTTATTCCAAATACAGTTATATATATCATAATTGTAAATAATTATAACAAAAGTAAACCAATGTCCAAGAACAAAAATAGAAAAAATAAGTATGGTAAAAAAAACTTATGCAAAAATAAATTACTTTATAATTGGGCAGTAAATATACAATAACAAATAAAATATCCCACTTTCAAGATTTAAAAAAGAAATTACAGCTAACAAAAACTAAATTTTATGATCAATGGCTAAGAAGGAATTACATCCAAACAAAACTTAAGTTGAACTATGTTTTCAAACAAAGCATCCAGAAACCCCCATTGATGACCTTAGACAAGCCAACGGATTTACCTTCTGGTTTGCTGAATATCACAAAGTATCACTGATATGACATCTAGCAAGCACCAAGAACCATCTTTACATCTACGTTGTCAATATGCTTACATAGATTGTAATCAACTATTTCAGAGATGACATCTTGTGGGTAATCAACAATGGGAGATTGTCTTTCGTTGAAAGGCACTAAATTTTATTGCAGATTCAAAAAACAAAAATGTCGAAAATTTACAGCAATTTTGGAACAAATAAAAATTTTCATTATCAATCAATTTAGCTATTGTATTTTTCAGTTTAATATGTTACAAAACAGCTAAGCAATCAATATCATTTCCATTATTCAAGACAAGTTAGCAAAACAAAAAGTAACCAGAAAGAACTGTCTTATCACTCCTTCTGCTTCACAGACATCATAATTACTCAACTTTATTTTTCAGTCACTGATGATTACTTTATATCCATTATTATTTATTATTATGTTCACAGTGAGGGCCTTTAAGTGGCCAATTGCAACCAGTTATTGTGAAATCAAAAGCTAAACGAACGGGACATTCAAAGTAATGGATAGTAAATTTGTTTAACCATCTGTCCCAAAAACATTCATAAAACAAACTGCAATCATCAGGATGTCTAAAAAGACCAGCTCTGTTACATTGTACCGGACCGACCAATTCTGTAACATTTCGCCATCGGAATGATAACCTTTCTTCGTTAGCAACTCTGTTGCGGTTATCATTTTCTAAGATCACCGTTGGTCCTCTGGTAAAGCCTCTATTAACAGAACCAATTGACTGGTCCAAGAGCACGTCATCTTGAAATCTATTGGCACTTCCAACAGAAAAAGGAGTACTTGATATAAAATTGTTATTGAGCTTTAGCCTGTCTTCATTGGTGTCCCTACTTCCTTGTCTTTGCTTTACTTTACTACTAAAGTCAATTCTTTTTGCATTTAATTTAGTATTAGGTGTTCCTTCATGATTCCATTCTTGAGTAACAATATTCTCTTGAGATATTGATGTACTCTTCCTTTGTCCTTGATTCCAAGCTCCAGTGGTATGCCTACCACTTGTTTCTACTCTGAGGGTGCTGTGACCATTTTGCTGATCATTGTTACTGAAAGATGCAGTATGCCTTCTTGATGCATCTTCTTGATTAAATTCATGTCTTGCATTCCATGAGTTTACTGCACCAAATTCAGAATTACTAGATGACTTTCTGTGATTCTCTGTTCTACTTTTATGACTAACTGTAACTCCAATCTGTTTTTCTCCTGACAAGTTTGTTTTATCCAAATTTAAATTACCATCTTGGTTTGATTGAAAGTCTGAACTGTGTTCACTAAATTGTGAAGATGTAAATCCAAAATTCTTTTGATCATTCAGAAAATTATCAGTTAGACCAGTTTTTCCTGTTGTTTCAGACCATTTAGTTCTTACAACAATTTGTCCAAAATCCAATCCTGCACCTTTATTATGGACATCACTCTCATCTTGGTATGCGCTTGTAAAGTGACGGTTACCTCTATTGTTGTTGACACTAGTAAATGCTGTTTGCCTACTTGGTCCACCTGTTGTATGGCCATTATCTACATTATTTGCATTTGGAATTCTACCAATATGAGGAGGTTCATATTCATTAATGATACTTGGAAGTCCTGTTCCTTTTACGTGTATTTGTCCATAACTTTCACCAGTTCCTTGTACCTCTATTGTTTTTTCACATTGAGTATTACCCACAATTCTTCCGGGAATGTAACCTATTGGAAGTCCTTCTATTGCATTTGGTCTTCTGGTTGGTTTTCGTGGTTCCCATTGACCATCATCTGGAAATTCGCGAGGTGATTGTGGTCCAGTTAGTATATCATCTCTTTCTTTTAGAATTGTTGAGCCAATTGTATGAGGTTCATGAGTTTGCGAGTGTGTAATTATAGAAGGTCGTATATGTGGTGTTGGTGTAGAACGAAGGTTTGATGAATGTGTAACTGAATGTGGACCAAATGAATTTGTAGAACCAGTAAAACTGTTGGATCCAAAAGATACACCTGGACCTGTAGAAACGCCAGTACCAAATGGACCAAGTGAACTGCCAGGTCCAATTGGACCAAGTGAACTGCCAGGTCCAATTGGACCAAGTGAACTGCCAGGTCCAATTGGACCAAGTGAACTGCCAGGTCCAATTGGGCCAGTGGAACCAAAAGAACCACCAGGGCCATTAGGACCAAAAAAACCACCGGGACCATTAGGACCAAAAGAACCCCCAGGACCATTAGGACCAAAAGAACCACCAGGACCATTAGGACCAAAATTGTTATTATGACGATTGGGGCCAAACGAGCTGGCAGGGCCAACTAGGCCATTGGGACCAATTGCACCAGTTGTGCCTGTTGAGCCATCAGAATCAAAAAAACTTGATGACCTACCAGGTTCAAGAGAATGTTTAAAACTACTTGATCTGGCAGAAACTGCAGGTGGTTTTGTTGGTTTAAAAGATATTGTAGATCCAAATCCACTATTGGGATCAAAAGATCCTCCAGGACCAAACGAGCTGTCATGAGGGCCACTTAGACCAGGAAGTTCATTAGGACCACTTACACTTGATAATCCATTTGGTCGTATAGAAACTGAAGGTTTTTGTGTTGGCTGTGGTTTAAATGGTTGTGTTGATCCAGATATACTGTTGGAGTTAAAAGGACCACTATGACCAATTGGTCCTGAAGTTCCATCTGGACCAATTGGCCTTTCACCTGAGCTAATTTGTATTGCAGGTCTCTTTGTTCCAACAGGACCTAAAGGCCCAATAGGTCCTGGAGATCCATTAAAGCTATTTGGTTTACGAGTTCCAAATGATCCTGGTCCATTATTACCACCAGAACTCTGGGAAAATGGACCATTTGTAAATGAACCATGAGGTCCTCGCGTTCCCTGTGGTCTTGGACTTCCACCTTGTCCATTAAAGCCGCCAGGGACTTTTGAAAATGGTCCATTAGGACCCACGGGTCCACTAGAAGAAACACCATTTGAACCAAATGGTCCTTGTCCTTTACTAATATCAGGATCACCTGGAAATGGTCCATTTGGACCCGAAGGTCCACTTGGAAAAGGACCATTTGGGCCAGCTGGACCGTGTCCATTACCTCCACCAAAATCGCCTGGAAATGGTCCATTCGGGCCGGAAGGCCCGCTTGGAAAAGGACCATTTGGCCCAGATGGACCATTATGAAATGGTCCATTAGGACCAGCAGGACCATTAGGAAAAGGGCCATTTGGACCATTAGGTCCATTAGGATAATTTCTGTCTTTAAAGTCTGTAGAAGGAAATTGCCCATCAATATTATGTCCTGGTCTGCGAGATGATTTTGGTGGGGAAAGCGTCGAAGTTCCTAATGAGTGTCCAGGTCTTTGACCAGGACCAAAAGGTCCTATTGGTGGTAAAACATGACCGGATTTGCCACATCCAGGCACCAGCCAACGCCAATTGCACATAATATTGCTCTCGTCAAATGCCAAATCAAAAGGACAGCGAAATTCAAACGCTGTATAGACCCCATCTCTTAAAAAGTCATCGCATTTGTAAAACCATCTACAATTTTCGGGATCCGTAAAATATCCTTCAGATGAACATACGAACTTGTTCCTGGGCACCGGCATTATTTCGGTTGAACCACCACATGGTGCTGATGCTGATGGCCAATTGCACACTTCCCATTTTTCATCAAAAACAAGTCCAGCTGGGCAATCATATTCAAAAACTACAAAGTCATCTTTAAACTGATTAAATTTGACGCATCTATAGAATCTAGAACAGTCTTCAGGAATCCGGTAAAACCCGGGCCGGGTACACACCAAGTTGGTTTGGCTTGGATCTTGAATAAGATGAATTTCTCCAGTCCGGTCTATAATTCTAGTCACTCGAAATGGACTTCCATTGCTACGTCCGCTTCTTGGTATTGCTATTTGCGACAATTGAGCTTCTGCTTCTTCTAAGTCCATATCTGCTTCAAAACTACGCATAATCCGAGTTTGGTCCGCATTTTTCAGTTCATCCAATATGGTATGGGCTGCCCGAATAAGAGGAAAATTGCCTTCTCCACAAGTGTCATTGAAGTCATCATGATCCAGATACCATACTCCAACACCACCAAGATTTCTGAGCAGGGCATATTTACTCTGCAATCAGACTTGGAATTAATTCCTTATTAAGAATTAATTTTCTACCACAACCAAAGAATTAGAAGTGATGAAATTAATGCAAGCAATTTAATAAGAAAATTATTTCCTAAGTTCTTATTCTAAATCAATAAATACTGAAATGGAAAAAAAAACAAATTCAAAAAAGTGAATTTGTTATAACCAACCACCAGATGTGAATAAATTAATTTGTTATCAGTGTATATGTATATTTGTATATTATCACCATTTTAAAAGCAAAAGATTTCATACCTTTATTCGAATACTTGCAGAATCATCAAATCCAACCCATGTCAAATTGCCAAGTGCTCTAGTTTCAGTTTTATCTTCTGCACGTTCGACAATCCAATCACCCGTTTTCAATGCAGTACAAATCTACAGTAAAAAAAAATTATTAGAATAGTCTAAAACGATATAAATTCATGGACCAGATAATTTTGAAATTTACTCCAAATCCTTCAATGCCAGTAAGGTAATTCGTTAATTTTAGTTTTTTTTTTCTCCAAGTATTGCCCAGCGGTGGCACGTGCCCTAGCAACGACCCTGAAACTACTTGACCAAGGAACTCATTTGACTGTTACTCTTATGAACAAGAATGCAGTTGACTCAATTCCAAGTCGATAAGTACTCGTTTGACTGGATTGCCTACCAATGACTAAGATTTGCAAATGACATTTAATTGATATTATTATTCTAAGAATGCAGACAATCAGGAAAGAGAAAATTTCATCTAATGACGTAATCCTTTTTAATTGTATGCAAACCTGCTGGTAAGACACAAAAGACCTCTCATCTTCAACGACAAGATCAGCTGATGCACTTTCTTCTAAATGATAAAAGACTCCAAAGGCAGGTAGTCCCAAAATAATTTTCTTAGCAGTTGTATTCAAACTGAGAAGTAAGTCAACCAAAGAATCCTAAAAATAAAAAATAAAAATACAATTTCTCAACACTAGATGGCAGAACATAATAGCTTCAACAAGTCAATATCAAAAACTCCAAAAGTAAATGACCTTTTCATCTGCTAACTTTTTCAGGTATGGTAGTTGAGCAATCAAGGTAATTTTTTTCCTCTAAAAAGTTCACCAAGGTGAACAAGTAGTACAAATATCATTAGTTTAGAGAGCAAAGGCCATGGCTTTGTC
This sequence comes from Strigamia maritima, assembly GCA_000239455.1. Taxonomy (NCBI): domain Eukaryota; kingdom Metazoa; phylum Arthropoda; class Chilopoda; order Geophilomorpha; family Linotaeniidae; genus Strigamia; species Strigamia maritima. The sequence continues at coordinate 80,596 of JH432114.1, forward strand.
TGAATCATGCACAGCATCAAACTCCCTATGATTCAATTTTAAAAAACGTGTGCAGAGCACAATGAAGAGCCATAATATTTCTTTGACCTATATTTTATGGTTGAAAAAGGGTATCAATGTCAGAACAATGAAGATTTCAAAGAAAACCTGTAAGATTTATCTATTTTTCAAGTTTTCGGTAACTACAAAAAAATCAATTATTGCTACTGGTATACTTAGTTACAGCAGATCAAGTTATTCTTCCTTAAAAATACGATCTAATCTGGTTTAGAAAACTATTAGACAGTTTGCGATTTCTCGTACGAGATGTATTTTATTACGAGAATGCCAAAATAACGAGATATTGTTAAAAATCTCGTCACATGTATTCAAGTGAGCTTCAAGTGAGCTTGCCGCAGGTTATTACGTGGATGGAGACTGCCAACACTGGTCATGAATAGCGTACCTTAAAGCTATATCAACTCGAGGAAGTAATGAGAAACCCTATAGACAACACATTACAAACCATACAACTTTAAAACAGACTCAACTTTTACTTTTTTCTGCGGTATCATGTGCATTCAGTTCTTACAGACCAATATCCACTCCCTGAAGACTGGAAACACACCCCACTGGGGTCCAAAAAGCTGACCAGACTCAAATCTAAACTCCAAGCATAATTTACTTACTGCATTTTCTCCATCTGATCCCATCAATGGAGACGGATGAATAATTTCTTCAGAACTATCATCGGTGAAATTATAAGCTGGCAGATAGAATAAATCCACAAGCCTAAAAATAAATGTTAAATTTAAAAAATAATTTTGCTCATACCTCTTTACTCACATTGATAAATGTGCAAAATCATATGCTTTTCGTATATGGTTAAAATCACGGGCCACATTCACCATCAGCCACCGTTTATGCGAAGAATTTGTCGGTATACTTAAATCCAACGCCTCACGAAACGACTAGAACAAAGTAATTAACATAAGTCAAAAACAAAGTTCTTATAGTTTACTGAGCAACAAGCCAAGATAAAGTAAATTTGATGGGGTCTTAACCTTAAAAATTGACCTTGGGAAGCAATGTAATAAAAATTTTTTTATTTGTTTTGAAATTGATGATAAATAATGATCAATTATTTGTCATAATAAAAGAGTAATTGGAAGAAGTTCAACAAACTTAACTCACTTTGATCAGGGCGGTGAAATTGTTTTTTCGTTCAGCTGATGCCGGATCGTAGTCAATTGCAATTCCATCCAAGTCCATTTCAGATAAAAAAGCAATGGTTCTGAAGGCTAAAGCTGATGCTTGTTTGTTTTTGGCTATCAACTCGGCCCAAATTGAGTCCTCTGTTTTTCCAAAAAGTACTAAACCAATTTGAAGGTTTGGATTTCTGGCCTTAAGAGACCTAACAAAGTCCAATCGCTCTGAAACAAGTGAAGAAAACCTTTGAAGTCATGGATTTATGTTAGAAACTAGAGCCGCACTATATCGCCCACTTTTTGAACAGCTCCAAAAAATTTCAGATTTCTTGAAAATTTTTTAAAAAAATTTGTATTCAGAACTATTGCCTGTGTCAATTGACTCATAGGATAGGCTTCTGAGCTTTTACGGTAAATATAAAATTACACAAAGTTATAAAATAAACTTATTAATTCTCATATACATAGGCCAAGTCTTTCACACTGAATGTAACATAATGTAACTTAAGAAAATTTAACGTAACTTACAGAAAGTAACGTTTGTAGACAGTAGGTGCGTTCAATCCTGAAAAGGAAAAGTCACTTCTCCTTATCTGCCTTATGGAAAAGTGACTTCTCAATGAACACACTTAAATTGTTCATGCATGTTCATTTTCATTTGAATTTTTATTATTTCAACTGTGGAATAAAAATTAGAATTCCTTGATAAAATCTTGGCTAATATATTTTATAAGAATCTGCTAGAAAATAGATAAAATTTGTGAAAAATGACGACAAATCGGGTACGGACATGACCGAACATCGTGGCCGACGTAGGTGCACGTTCCGCGGCCACGATGTTCGGTGATGTCCGTACCCGATTTGTTGTCATTCTTCGCAACTCTTACCTATTTTCATGCCGATTTCTCAAAGAATCATTAGGATGTTGTTTAATAAAGTCTCCACCTACAAAATTGGCAGCTTTTATTCACTAAAATTTTAGTTTGGAGTCGAGAAACACAACGATCTAATCGTTTCCAAGATGGATGCCACTAAAGGAATTTTTTGTGAGCACTGCGCATGTGCAGTAAAAAGAAGTGACTTCTATAAGGCAAAGAAGTGAGTTGTGTTTGCCTTTTCTCTAAAGTCACTTAAGTCACTTCTATATGGCAAATATGACGTAAATTACATCATATTTGCCTTTTAAAAGTCATTTCAGGCAAATAAGTGACTTTTCTTTTCAGGATTGAACGCACCTAGTAAATTTAAACCGTCCAATAATCACGCATTTTCTCATTCCATCTAGTTTTTCATTCGAGAAGCAGTTGTTTTCTCATTGACTGCCGTAATTACTTAAGCTACTTTACTTCCTACTACAAAATCAATTTTGAAGTTTACGTCTGTGATTTTAAACCTACAATGCATTGCGCAGCCATCTTGCGTTATGTTACGTTACGTTGTGGCGTGAACACCAATGTGAACTAACCATTAGAAATTCCTTTCTTTAATGTTACCCTTAAAACACCGAAACTTTTATTGCACATTACATTAACTTTTTACTTCTCAGCGTGTATTCGAAAGCAACATTTAAATGTTAAAATCTAATAGTTCTTCACTATGTCTGACATTTTTTGCTGACATGTGATGCTCCTAACTTTCCTATTTTTACTAAAGTTTTAATTGTGAAAAATTTTAAACTACTAAAACAGGAAGTATTTGTTCTCACAGGAAGACAATTTCCTGTCTGCCGTATGGTAATTACCTACAAAGCATATGAGTTTTTTCAAACTCGACTTACTGAATCTTTTATGCGAAAGCTGTTTTAAGTCTGGTCCAACTTTCCAATCTGTGAGCAATAGGTGTGTGCATAAACAAGGATCCAATTTATCAGCTGATAAATAACCAGCGTAATAACACACTACACTCTTAGAATTTTGCACATTTCCTTCATGACAAAAACCTGTAAAGAGAAAAGAAATAAAAAATATTGTTAAAAAAATATTATCATAAAATAAGTTTAAATGACATTTTGTTCAGCCTACACAAACAGAGAGAAGAAGTATTCTGTATTCATTAAAAAACTGATCTCCCTTTCAGGAAATCCCTTGTCATCGACCATTCAAAGTCATCCTACGCTCGTTCCACTTTTTATTCGCGTCCTGTGACGTCATGAGGGTCAGTGCCATCGGGTATGCGAGGCACAATGAAGATGGTAGGTACACCCTTTCACTTTTGAACCACATTCCGAATCGTAAATTAAGAAATGTGGAAATAAACACACAACTTATGGTGTTGTAAATTACAAAATGGCTGACGGAAGTTGAAATTACAAAAATTGGCGTACCGCAACAAATTTTTCAAATTGAATAAAATTTAATTTTTATTTAGTAAATACAGTGAATTTAATTTTTTTTTTTTTAAACTTACCTTCGTTTTTGGGTTTCGTCGCTGCATCCGCATCTTCGCTTTTCACGCAGTTGATCAACAGCAGGGAAATTAGGCTTAACCGCAGCATCATCAACCTGTATTGAATACAAATTATTTGAAAAAAATATTAATAAATCTTTGAATTATGGATCTCAAAAGATTACTTAACACGATTACGACATAGTTCTAAACCCTTTAAAATATCAAGGACTTCGTGCAAACAGAAAATAAAATATTTTGGCAAACGATCAAAATATTTCGTTAAAAAAATGCTGAATAAAGCACAAAAATCCAATAATAAATTAGAAAACAACCGAAAACCCTAAATCTAACACTAAATTTTAATTAATCAGACCAAATTTGAATTACCTCTTGATATTCGATCCCAAAATTTTTTCGAAAAAAAAAAAATACAAAAATACAAATTTTAGCTTAAAAAATTGAATAAATGACCCATGGTAAAAATCAAGGGTGCTGGATGACAAGTTCTTACCTGCATCGAGTAAAGGTTTGACCGAGTGAGTGTCGAGAGTAAATAGTAAGTAATATTACCTTGCCATAGGCAAAAGAAGATTGTGAGTGAAAATGTGAGTTGAATGATTAACATAATTCTCACTGTCATTCATTGCTTCAAGGCTCGAATTCCAGAGTTGAAGCAACAACGTGGGTTTTCAATAGCACCTAATTCCATGTTATACATGTGACAAATCATATCAAAACCGAACCGCGGTTCTTTAACCTCTTTACTACTTATCAAACATGGCCCTGTGTAATTTTCGACTATTTATATTGATGGGGTTTCTTGTGTTTTCATTTTTTTAAGCCTAAAAAAAGATCTGTTGTGTAATTTGAGATCTCTTAGAGGCGGATGTGCACGTTTTCGTGTAAATTAATGTTGTAATAGTTGGAAAAAATTGTATTTTTACAGGATTACAGGAAATTAATGACCTTGGTGTTTAGTGGGGACATCTACAGGAGTAATTTTTGTTATTATTACAACGTGTTGGAAAAACTCCTTTTATGGGTAAAAATGTAAATCAGTGTTTTGCACAAGGCAAATGTCAACTTAACAAGTGCTAAATTCCTTTTTAGAAGTTCTGAATTCCTGTTTTCTTATTTTTTTTTAATTTTTTTTTTGAGAAATTTAATTATCATGTAAAATTAAAGTTAGCTGTAAACAAACTGTTTTATTAAAGACATTTGTAAAGAGCAACAACAAATTTAAAATTCCTAGAGAGAAGAAAAACAAGTTTGTTTCTGTGTGTAACTATATAAATATAAGTATTATAAATGGCATTGTTTAAATGGGAAAAAACAATATATCAATACTCAAATGTATATTAGCAATTAGCATAGCATCATATATGTTAAAGTAATATTTTGTTACATACCGGTAGTAATATTTTGTTACATACCGGTAGTTATTTTTTTGCTTTGCTGCCCCTTGGCTTTGCTGTACAACAGTAGCTTTTTTTTAAAGGAAGAATGGAATACTTTCAACAGATTTTCTTTTGACATAAATTCTTGCAGAAAAGATTCCCAAAAAAAAAAAATTCACAATTTATTCTTTAACTTTTAAGAAATTCTAGACAATCCAGAAAATTTCAAAGTTCCCTAAAATCCTGTTTAAAGTATGTAAGAATGCTTTTGATAGTCAGACAGTTTCCATACAGTCTAGCCAAAACATGTGAAATGAATAGTTATTTCTATTTCTCCAAATAAGTCAATTTCAAGTGTTAGGTAATAATAAGTGATGTAATTTTAAACTAACTTCTTAGACAAACATCACAAACCGCTGCATTTAAACAAAGAACGTGTGACTATATAGATTATTATATAGTGTAAGTAAAACCCAAATTCGGACATCAGAAAATAAAAGAAATTTCTTGTTTTTGCATGACATCATCATAAATTTCCAATTTTTGAATTTGAATTAGAAACAGGTAATAAACCAACTGATACAAAGCATACTGGGTCAAAATGTTAAATGGTAAGGCGTATTTGGTAAAGAAAGACAAGTTGACTGACCCTCATCCACCTGACTACTACATACTCACTAGGGATGCACCAGATATCCGGATTCGGATTCGGTGTCCGGTAATCCGGCTGAAAATAAAAATATTCGGTATTCGGATATTTGGAAATTTCAATGTTCTGGTTCCGAATATCCGGTTCGGAATTGTTAAAAATTTCGATTGAATACCGAATTGGAGAATTTTGCCTAATTTTTGTCTTTTAGAAAAAAATTTATTTTTTTCC
>JH432114.1:87547-97808 GCA_000239455.1 Strigamia maritima
TTATGTAAAAATTGATATTTTATGTATAATTTTATGTAAAAAATTGATATTTTATGTATAATTTTATGTAAAAATTGATGTTTTATGTATAATTTTATGTAAAAATTGATATTTTAAAATTTAAAAGAACATTTATATGTTGTGTAAACTTCATGTAAAAATCTTGATGATTTTGTGAAAAATATTGATATCTTGAATAAACATAGTGTAAATTTTAGAAATTTTCTTGCCATATTATAAAAATTTAACCCCATAATCCCATTGAAAAAAAAGCTGACAAATGATTTGTGAAAGGTATAACCACAACAAAACATGAATCCCTTTTAAGTCCTATCAATAACTTTATAAAAATGGCCTACTTCAAACTTTGTCAAAAAAACAACTCCACCCTAACAGATGCAGATTCGGATTATACCACCACATTATCCCATAAACCTCACCCAATTCTATTTTAATTAATTCCAAAATTCCCAAACATTTATAACAATAATAAAAATCATGATAATATCATTAAAATAAAATGTCTTCTTAATCTGTTGAATGTTTATTTAATTTTAGAAAAAATTTACATTTTCTAATTTATCTGTAAAATCGAAGTAGGTATAGAAGTCTTAGGAAAGAAAATCTTTTGTAATGGGAAAAGTAATTGCTTAATTTGAAGTTGATAAAAGCTTAATGAGATTAATAGGATTAAAATTATAAAGAGAATAAATTTGCACTTGCCTGTGTTATGTTTAGCTCATCCAAGAAGTTTACCACATCTGAACTGAGCAGAAACTCCCACAAGTTTGTCCCAGATTCAAATATGGAACAAGTTTTATCAGGTTTACAAAGAACTCAACTCCCATTAACACAAGGCAGAAGACACAGTACAGTGAGACAAAAACAATAATAAACACACCTCTTTCCCACATTTTTTTTTTTCAATTTCATTTTCATTGCAATGGTCTCTTGCGGTTTCACTTAAGTGAAAGTGCAAGTTATTTAATTTTAATTCATATTTAAGAAATTTAATCAATTATTTAATAATACAAAATTAATTCATTAAAAAATTGAATTTAATTAATAAAAAAATTATAATTTTTTTTTATTTTGTTTAGAATTTTGCAAAAAATATTTAGAACATAAAAAAGGACATTATTATAATATTTTTGTCTCTCTAATTAAAAATTAAAATATTTGTTTTGAAATAAAAATATGAAAAATGGGAAATTATGTCAACTCAGTTTTAAATTATAATTAAGTTTTCAACACACTTAAAATTTGTTTAGACAGTTTCTTGTAATTAATTTTACAATTTGCCATTAAAAATAAATGGTATCAACCTTTAAAAAATAACTTCCCTCAACAATTGCTTAAAAATTAAAAATAACTATAAAAAAAATTAAACAACTCCATTAATAAATCCCAAACTACTCACTAAAATTAAAAACTTTTTAAAAAAAATAAATTAGCATTAAAGTTACAAGACATGAAAATAAATACACTATAAAAGCCAATCAATGCATACTGGATAAGAAATGCAATGCAGAAAAGCTAACAAAATCCCTTAAATCCAAAGATCAAATCAATTCTCTTATAATGCAAAAAAAAGAAATATATTTAAAATTTGAGTTAGTCTCATGGAGTGGAATTTAGGTTTTAGCTCTAACATAAATAGTATCAAAGTGAATACATTTCTGACACTCGCCAAAGGGTCAAGATATACCTGATGAATTTATTTGATGGACAAAAGCCTTTTCTGTAATTAAATGCATATAAAATGGGAACCAACAAGACTTTGAGTTCCTTCCAGGTCTCACCACAAAGAAAGGGTAAGTGGCCTGGAATTATGTTACTAAAACTGAATATAAGGTACGGTAGATCATTTTTCAATGGTGTTTTGCGTGATAGAAATACCAAATTCCTATAGCCTCAGTAAAAAAAAAAAATGCCAACCTTGTCATTCCTTAGATTTAATCTTAAATTTTATTAATTCCATAAAAATTAAAATTAAAAAAAATAATTGGTCTTTGTATTACTGAAGACAATTCTACAGACACATCAAACTTATACCATATAGTACTGCTTTTTCATATAATTTCAGAGTAATGGCACGTTTTATGATGTTTTTATTAATTGGTCTTTAATATGCATCAATATGCATTGGTGCATTTTGTTATCAATTGATTTCATCTTTCTTACTACAAATGCTGTATTGTGTTGTTACTCTAGTTCAAACATGACACAATTGATTGTCAAATGTGATAATTCATAATTCATCATTTGATTCCTGATGTTTACCAGGAAGTATTGTGTGATTACTATGACTAGCCAAAGAACTGTTGTTCTATATTTTTTTTTTTAAAAAAATGTTGGATTACCCATAAATGGGAAAGTATTTTTTAAAAAAAACAAAAAAAAAATTTAAGAATGTCCGAAACCAGAAGTGCAACTGGATGAAAAGTTAAAAAAAAAAATTTATTCATGTCATCTTGGTGGTTTGCATTTCTAGCAACTTCTTCATTACTTTCACTTTGTTTCAAGATTAAAAAAAGAAGTTGCTGAAATTAATTATTCAAAAAAAAAAATCTTAATATTTATTCATATATGTAATGTAAAACTCCTAATGTAAACCAGCATGTGGTCTATTTGTATTCTTATCTTGAAATTAGTTCAGGTTGTTGGTCAGATTCTGTATTGTTTATTGTGGTAAACTTGAGAAGGCAGGAAATTGGGAAAAAAAATATAAATTTTTTCAAAATTCTATGTGCACCACAAAATGGCAGTTGGTAATCAATAGGATAAAAAAAGCCCTTAACAGTGCTGCCACCAGGTGATGAATTTTCATGTAATCCTTGATACTCTTCCTGGCATATCTCCAAATAAAATAACACTTATTCAATACACAGTGTGTCAAACTCCAATAAATTTCCTATGAGAACTGATAGTGGGTTTTTCCATAAAATTGACTATATAATGTGTGCAATCACACTTCTTGGAGTCAGATCAATACAAAGTTCTTCATAATGACTTTTCTTATCTTTTCAAGTGTAATTATATTTCTGCTTCTCACAATTATATCTGGAGAAAAGAATACTTACAGAGCTGCAACAGTGGAATATGAGCCCTATACTCCACAAAACACTACTGATCCCATGCATTTGATGTTAGCAAATGCAGTAAAGTATGCAGAATATGCCGCTGCAGCAGCACAACAAGTTAGTACCAAATAATTCACTTTATAATTCTTTTAACATAAAACATATAAAACTAAATATTTTTTCAGAATGCTGATATTATTGTTTTCCCTGAACATGGTATTTTATCAATATTAGCAGACAAAGATAATCATCATTTTGTGTACACCAGAGATGGGTTGTTACCCTACTTTCAAACTGTTCCTAACCCTAAAACAGTATCTTGGAACCCTTGTGTAAATCCTAGTGACTACAATAATACTGAAGTATATACAAAATTGTTATACTTTTATTTACACCCTCACATTAATTATGCTATTGTTTCCAATTAGATTCTGTTCGAGATTAGCTGTTCTGCCAGAAACAACTCTATAGCCATTTTAGCCAATATCTTAAGCAGAGAAGAATGTAACATAGAAACAGACCCCAACTGCCCGATTGATGGCCGTTATCAATATAACACAAATATTGTTTTTGACAAAAATGGAACTCTGATTGCCCGTTATTACAAGAAACATCAACTGTTCCTTGAAAGAATTCTAAATTCACCAAAAAAAGTATAAATGAATGATTTTGTAGTAGTTTTGCAAATTTAATAGTTAAATAATAGACAGTTTGCGCTTTCACGAACGTAATTTTTTTAATTACAAATGTTAGATTAATACGAGATTTTAAAAATAAATCTCGTATTTAATTTAACATTCGTATTACGAATATACAAGATTTATTTTTCAAGTCGTTCGTATATTAGTTGATAATACAGATGCTCTGCACATGCGCAGTGTGCATAAAACTTCGCACATGTGCATTGTTCTCCAATTTGAAGCGAGCATGGCATCCATCTTGCTTTTCATCGGTGTGTGGTATTTTCAGTAGGTTTTTAGTCATCCAGGTTAGTAATTTGTTTGCAACTAACTATTTTTTATACAAAGATATTATTAGACACACATATTTTCGACTGGAACGTTACCATCTTTGAGCAAGACATGTTTCTCGTTCATTTGTTTATTTCGTATTGTTCGTTTTCAATTGTTTGTGCAAGCGCAATCTGAAACAATTTTAATAATTACGAGACACGAGATAATTAATAAAAATGAATTTATTTCATATTTATTAATTATCTCGTGTCTCGTAATTAAATCTCGTTCGTGAAAGCGCAAACTGTCTAATACAATTTACAGGCACAGTATGTAATCTTCACTATTGATGGCATTGATTTTGCAACATTTATTGATTTTGACATCATGCACAAAGATCCAGCAATTGAACTGGTTCAACAACATGGTATAAAGAATTTCATATATACCACAACATGGATCAATGAATTGCCATTTTTATTGGCAACTCAGTTCTACTCTGGTTGGGCCAGAAGCTTAGGAGTGAATTTAATTGTATCAAACTATTACAAACCACAATGTAAGTACTGTAATAACTGTTCTCAGAATGTTATACAATTTAATTCTATTAATTACCCACAGATACTAGACTTGGTACTGGTATTTACTCTTCCCAACTGGGTGCCCTAAATGAAACTTTTGATATATCAAGAAAAGGACAACTTATTATTGCTGATGTACCAATTCAACCTAGTCCAGTTCCAGAAGGAAGCCTATGTAGTCCATCTATTCAAGCTGCTGCTTCTGGTCTACCACACACAGAAAAAGAGAGTGTCTTCACACCTTTTATCATAACAAACCAACCATCTTCCAAACCTTTTGATGATTCTATCAACAAAATTTACTATCAATCTTTAGTTAACTTTACTGCATTTTATTTGAAAGAGTCCCAAGGAAATGTCAGCTTGTGCCGTAAAAGTGCTTGCTGTAATCTAGTCTACAGTCTGTCTAGAAATAGTGACTCGGGAATTCAAGCTTTGATGGCATTTGATGGTGAACATGAGATTAAAACTAAGAAATTAAGAATACAAACATGTGCCGTCATGAGATGTGAGAGAGAAAATGATATAGAATCATGTGGAAGAATGCCTGAAATAATTCCTTCAGCACTGTTTAACACTATGTCTTTGACTGCTCAATTAGAAGCAGATGTTGTTGTGCCAAGTGTTCTATTGGCTGCCAAAAATTGGAGTTATTCCCATAGAAAATGTGAAGAAGAAAAATCAGAATCAAAAATAGAGTTGATTAATCATGGTCATGGAAATACAGTAATAGTTGTTGGTCTGTATGGTAGATTGTATAGTCAAGATACTGAAGTGTAATGATTCATTATTGATATTTTATTTTTTTAAATTTAAAATAAAATATATAAAAAAAATTCAAAAGTATTGTATGCTGTTCATGTGTTCCACAGATGGGAAAAACAAATGTCAAATCAACTACTTTAGGTTCAGACAACTTCAAATTATTTTTACCCTTGGAAAGAACAGCATGCTGGATAATGGCGAATCTTTTCCGATCAGGGTGCCGGAAAATTCGAATTTTCCAGCATACCGGATAATTTGAGTCAAAAATAGTCACAAAATAATCGCGTATACATACGTTATAGATAAATAAATTCATAAATTTTTACTGGCACCAATCTTAAGGGGAAAAAAACCCTAACTAGTAAATTCTGCAATGTGTAACATGACCATAATACAAATAAATTCATTAAAGTAGAAATATATATTTATACAGATATTTTCTACGTTATTACAATAAACGATTTCACAAAATGTATGTTTTGGCACTGATTCTATTTTTACTGCATGCTGTAAAAATGACCAGATGTCCAGTTTTCGAAATCTAGTCAAACTCGGTTTTTCCGGCATGCCGTTCTTTTCGAGAGAGTATGGTAAGTAGAAAAATTGAGTTATATAAGCACACATACAAAAAAAATATTATTCTTAACAAGTTATCAGAATTTGCAATGATAAAGCTCAAGTCAATATTAGTCAATTTCTGCAAAGGTTACCACGGCTTCTTGTGCAGCTGTTCTTGATGAAAAATAATAAAATTATAAAGTATAAAAATGAGAAAAACTAAAAAAGCAATACAAAATAAAAAGTGAAAAAAAAAGCCATTGAACATTTGGACTGCGAACTAAAGCGCTAGCTGATGACAAAATTTTAAACTAAATCAAAAAATAAATCGTAGTCTGGGATAAAAAACAAATCAAGTCATATTTACATCTTTTTTATATTTCGTTACGTAAAACGAGAAACGAAATCATATTGAAATTTCGTTTTTTTTATAATTTCGTATTTTAATTTTTTCGTACGAAAAATCGCAAAGTCTCTACATATTAAAAATTAATAAAAGTTTAAAGATTTGATTGAATACTTAAACTTTGCTCACTCAAGCGATAACCATAAACAAACTGATGACTCATAAAAATAAAATAGCAATTGTATTTCCTCCAGAATATTTAATTGTCTAAAGACAAGATTCGTCAAGTTTTGGTCTGTTGATCCGAATAATAGAAACTACTACACAAGCCCCATTGCATTTTCTAAAATTTTTCTTAAAAACCGTCATAAAAATATAACCAAACAACAAGGAAAAAAATGTTTGCATTTTACCAGCATGAATTACTAAAATCAAAATAGTCTATTATACTGTACTTATACAAGTATATATTTTTTGTTTTTACAATTTTATTGCTTTTTAATTGGTCCATAAAAAACTCTTAGGATATTTAAACGAGCAACTATTCTGTGAAAAAAATTGCACCATACTATCAGTTCCTGATAAGTTTTCCTTGGAGAGATACTGGAATTTCCCAAGATATTAAGTATATTTATACAACTCACGTTCTATTGATATTCATCATTTTGCAATGGCTTCAACGCGGTTAACATGTCTTTTCATGCTGCTGCTTTTTGTTGTAACATCAGCAGACAAATCCTCAGGGACTTACAAGGCTGCAACAGTGGAATATGAGCCATATTTCAAACCACAAGCAAAGAAAACTGACATAATGGTAGAAAATGCTAAGAGATATGCAGAATATGCTTCAAAGGCAGCAGAAGAAGTAAGTATTTCTATTTCTTTATATTTAAATGTCTACATTCACAACAAATGAACTCATACATTTTTTATTTACTTTCAGAAAGCTATTATTGTTGTATTTCCTGAATATGGCCTGTTATCACTAGAATCAGATGACGATTCTAACTATTCAAGAAATTCAACCTTGCCAGAGACTCAGACAGTTCCAGACCCCAAAGAAGTCTCTTGGAATCCTTGTCTAAATCCATCTGCATACAACCAAACAGAAGCTCTATATGTTCTCAGCTGTGCGGCAAGAAATAACTCTATTGCCATTTTAGCCAATACTTTAAGCAGAGAAGACTGCAAGAAAGAAAATGATCCCAACTGTCCTGATGACGGCCATTATCTATACAACACAAATGTGGTTTTCGATAAAAATGGCTTACTTATCGCTCGCTATCACAAAAATCACTTGTTTGGTGAAGGACCTATTCTGAACTCACCAAAACAAGTAATATACATATATCTTGTATATCTAGACGTTGTACCGTATTCCCTCGGAAACAATGGCATGCTGGTAATTACGAGTCTGACCAGTTTTTGCCAAGTACACAACTGGTCGATTAATAATCAAATGGACAAAATGCCAGAAAATTCAAATTATCTGGCACCCTGGTCTGACTCGTCATTATCCGGCATGCCGTTCTTCCCGAGGAAATACGATATATCAAATTGCCATTATTGTTAATTGGATATGCATTGAAATAGATGTTTAAAACATTATCTTAAACTCATATACTATTTATTATTTACAGGCGGAATATGTAACCTTTACTATTGAAGGAATTGAGTTTGCTTCATTTATTTGTTTTGACATCATATACAAAGATCCAGCAGTGGAATTAGTGACGAAAAATGGAATAAAGAACCTCATCTTCTCTACAGCATGGATTAATGAAATGCCATTTTTAAATGGACCACAACTTTACTCTCGCTGGGCCAGAGGCTTAGGAGCAAATTTGATTGTCACAAATTATTACAAACCACAATGTAAGTAGACCAAATACCGTATTTCCTCCGAAAGAACGGCATGCCGGATAATGACGAGTCAGAACAGGATGCTAGATAATTTGAATTTTCCAGCATTTTGTCCATTTGATTATTAATTGACCAGTTGTCTACTTGTCAAAAACTAGTCAGACTCGTAATTATAGGAATGCCATTGTTTCCTAGAGAATACCATAATAATTTTTAGTCTAATTGTATAACAATCTCACTGATTTTCCAGACACAAGACTTGGCACAGGCATTTACTCCTCCCAATTAGATGCCTTAAATGAAACTTTTGATATATCGAAAAAAGGACAACTTATCGTTGCTGAAATACCAATTAATCCAAGCCCAATCCCAGAAGAAGGCCAATGTCTTCCACCAATTCAATCAGAATCAGTTGAATCCACAAATGCTGGCAAAACAAATAATTCCTACATTCCATTCGTAATGACCGATAAACCATCTTCTAGCCCAGTTGAACCCATTAATAAAATTTATTACCAATCTTTAATTAACTTCACTGCACTTTATTTAAAAGAATCCCAAGGAAATGTCAATTTGTGTCAAAATGGGGCTTGCTGTAATCTTGTTTACAATCTTTCAAAAAATAATGATTTGGGGGTATATGCATTGTTGGCGTTTGATGGAATACATAATTTTAGTAAGTACAGACTAGGAATGCAAACCTGTTCCGTAATGAGATGTGAAAATGAAAATGATATTGAATCATGTGGAAGAGTTCCAAAAACGACAACTCTTGCGAAATTTGATAAATTGTCATTGACAGCTCAATTGGAAGCAGATGTTGTGTTTCCAAGTGTTGTAAAAGATTGCCTGCAGCTGTTGTCAGCTAATGATTGGAGTTTTTCTATTAAAAGTTGTAATGATAAGAAATCACAATCTAAAATTGAATTGATCAAAGAAAGCAAATCAATAATAATTGCTAGTTTGTATGCCAGATTGTATGACAGAGATTTTGAAGTGAGTTATGACGAGATGGATAACTAAATGTATATATTATAAATAATAAAATATATTTTTCTTCCTTAATTTGTCATATTTTGATTTTGAATATTCCCCATACAGAAACCAGAATTGGTAAACAATTTTTTTTTAAAAAAAATTCTTTGTTTTCTTGAAATAATATTTACAAATCCTTCTTCGAAAAAATGAAATAGTTTCCTAGAAAACATTTTGCAACATTTTCCTCGACTCACTGACTGGTTTCCATGAACTGATAATGGGTTTTCCCCGAAGATTCTTTAGTATATATTTATCTTACATTTTTTTGTTACCAAACTACCATTTCAGAAATGGCTTCAAACCAGTTCACATGTCTTGCTGTGCTGCTGCTTTTTGTTCTAACATCAGCAGAGAAATCTTCAGGAACTTACAGAGCTGCAACAGTGCAATATGAGCCCTACTTTGAACAAGGCATGAACCCCACTGACTTATTGTTAGCAAATGCTAAAAGATACACAGAATGGATATCAAAAGCAGCTCAGCAAGTAAGTCTACATTTAAATTAAGTATAAGTCGACCCGCGTATAAGTCGACCCTGACTTAAAACGGGTCAAAAACCATTGAAAGTCAACCCCCTAAATTTTATTTTTTATTTAATTTTTTATTTTATTTGGTTCGATTTATACGCGGGTCAATAGCCGTTTTATGTATTAAAAAAATAAAAAATAAAAAACTAAAAAAATAAAATAAAAGATTTGGTCCAAAAATCCTCGACTTATCCGCGAGTATATACGGTAATTCAATTAATATTCATCTAAATTTACAGAAAGCCATTATTGTTGTATTCCCTGAATATGGCATATTATCACTAGAATCAGATGAAAGTTTGAATCGTACAATAGACAGAAGAGAAATAATATTGCCATACCTTCAAACTATCCCAGATCCCAAAAAAGTAATATGGAATCCTTGTCTAAACCCATCTGACTACAACCAAACAGAAGTTTTACATATGCTCAGCTGTTCTGCAAGAAATAACTCCATAGCTGTTTTAGCTAATATGTTAAGCAGAGAAGAATGTAAGAAAGAAAAATGAATTCCAAACTGTCCTGATGACAGCCATTACATATACAA
>JH432114.1:111400-247927 GCA_000239455.1 Strigamia maritima
TCTGCTGTGCAGAAAAGTATGTTTTTCTGTCGTTGGTTCCCACCTGCGGACTGAAAATTGGGCAAAAAAGTGCAGAAAAGTAGAATTTAAAAATAGATGCCAGTTAAGGAAGGCAATTTGTAAACACTCCTGGTTTCTACACTCAAAATTTTCTACAGCAGAAAATTTTCTGTCGGAATTTCTGCCAAGTGGGAACTAAGCATAAATATATTCTGCAATTATGCAACTTCATCGTTGTGTAATAACAAATTTTTTGATACGAGAGATGAGGTGCTTACAAAAATAGTGTAACCTAACAGAAAAGTCATCATTCAAATGCTGTAGAAGTGCAAATTTTTCGTTTGCGGTCCTGCAATTACGTCAGTGACGTAAAGACGCGAAAAATAATACTACCGTCTTCCCCGAGCATAGTGCCATGGCGTTATATTCGAAAATAATTTTTGAATTGAATTTTTCAATCATTATATCAAAAATTCGAATACAGCAGCAAAAATGGCAAAAATAAGCCAATAAAATTGCTATAAGTCAACTCAACCCCAATGATATGAATATCATTGATCAGGCCCTATATTCCAAAAAGAACCATAAATCTTAGAAAACCAACAATTGCCATCACACAAAACAACTTATTTTAAATTAAGCAAAGAGCTAGGGTGTTTCTGTACTGAGATATCTCACTATATAGCAACTATATAGCCACTATATAGCAACTTGAATTGCACCTGCACCACAAATTAGGTGATACACACCACACGTGAGCCAAGCTATATAGTACTGTAGTTAGTTAATTCCAAAGTCATAACTAAGTTAACAAAGTTAGAAATATGATATATTCAGGATTCAGGACAGCCATTAAACTGCTGTATAAGCAAACATGCAATCCGTGAGTCCATCCTGTTACACACATTCTACACCAACTGGAACAATAATATATATATTGTGTATGCTACTCATTGAATTTTCGCTACGCCTGACGAATTTATCAGTAAATACCATCTTTGATGACTATGCTTGTCATTCTTTACACTTGCAGCATTGCAAAAATTTGGTTATCACTGAGGATGCATAATAAGTGTGATTAATTACCACTAGATAACATTGTTAGACAACAAAATATAGCTAGTATTGCCGTCAAACCACAAGCAACAAAATGCTTTTCCATGCGAGTTACATACTTTTTTTCATACAGATATTACAGTGTGAAACGCTTGATAATGCAAGATTCCAAAGTAAGTACAGTAAGCCTTTATACAACTATTCTTCATGCTATTTTTTTTTTACAACATCAACAAATAACGACATCAACAAATAACGACATACTTTTTCGTCAAAAACATCCATTAATACACGCCATTACTTTGAATCTAAATAAAATAAAACAAAATTTCTTCAATTTGTCATCACTTATTGTACAGACAAGTCATTTTCCCAAATTAATCACAGTGCTTTCTTCTTCGATAGTCGAAAGACTGTATAATAAGTGTCTAAAGTTGGAAATCAATGGCTTAATGTTCTCATAACTACAGCACTTGGTGAAAAACAAACAGCCCAGACTCCATTGGAGCCCAGACCGGGACATGAACCCAGATCCCCCAATTGCCGGTTGGGTGCTTTACCATTAAGCTACCTCTGGGACTCCAACAGAATCAGAGACTGAATGTTACTTCACCACTCCACTTCCTTCACCAATGGAGTCTGGGCTGTTTGTTTTTCACCAAGTGCTGTAGTTATGAGAACATTAAGCCATTGATTTCCAACTTTATTTTCAATGTGTTCTCGTGTTGTTTTCTAATAATAAGTGTCTGTATAATAAGTAATGAGAAATTAAAGAAATTATATTTTATTTTATTTATACTTTTTCATTTTTACATTTATAATAGTTACAATTGAAAGACCGTCGGACCAACTCTACTCTACCGCTACAGAAATGTGTTGTAATGGCATTACACAACCAAAATCAGATCCACACATGGCTTGTTGTGGAAACCAAACCTTCAACCCTGTAATGGAATTTTGTTGTAATGATTCTGCTATTTCAGAAACAAGTGATTTGAGATGTTGCTACAATCAACTTTACAATACAAAAACCCACGACTGTAGTGTTTATGTTGAGCAAGCCAAGATAAGCAAGAAAGAAACAATTTTAGTTTCACATCACAGATTCATTATAGTACCAATAACAAAAGGAAATGACTTTCCATGTGGTAATGGTATTGTCGATTTGAATACAAGCGTTTGTTGTAATGGAAATCCAATTCCATTGTCTGGAGTATTGTCTCCAAAATGTTGTGGAGATAAACTATTTGATCCAAGCGTTGATTTCTGCTGTTACAATTATTTTGGAAATGATAGTTTACTTATTATACCCAAAGTAAATTATACAGCTTCCTGCTGCAATGGAAAACCTTTCGATCAGAGTCAACAAATATGCATTTCATCAAACAGTACAATTGTCGATCTACCGGATAACAATACCAAATGGTGTAATGACCAATTTATTGACATCAGAGAAGCAATTTGCTGTCCACAAAGAAACATTCTAACCAAACTGGAAAGCAATCACACCGAATGCTGTGGAAATGCAACTTTTACACCGGCCGAAGAAATGTGTTGCAACGACAATTTAATTGCTGTATCCGAAGGATTGAAATGTTGCCTTGGAAGTAGTCTTTATGATCCAACAAAAGATATTTGTTGTGCTTCGCAAGAAAATATTATTGTGACTAAGCAGAAAAGCAAGCATACCAAATGCTGTGGAAATGCAACTTTTTCGCCGGCCGAAGAAATGTGTTGCAATGGAAAATTGATTGCTTTATCCTCAGGAATGAAATGTTGTCCTGGAAATGGTCCATATGATCCAAAAAAAGATACTTGTTGTACTCCAAATAATACTGTCACTTCAGAAAAGAAAAGCAAATTGTTTAACAATAAACTTGGTCCATGTTGTTATTTGACTGCTTACAATGAAACAAAAGAATCGTGCTGTGGAATTTTTGTTATTCCAAAATCTGCCAATAATCAATCAGGATGCTGTGAATATAATTTGAATTATAATGAAGCTTCATTGGATGAATTGATTGCCTATAAGTATACAGTGCCTAGAATTACAATGCATTCCAACCTCTTTAAAAAATTAAAAGATATTAGGAAGTCTATGCAACTGACTGCTCAAGTTCCCAAAAATTAATGTGAAGTGATTATAGTGTGCATTTCTGCTAAATAAATGGAATAAAGCTATACCGTATATACTCGCGTATAAGTCGAGGATTTTTGGACCAAATCTAGGCCTATTTTCCCAAATTCGACTTATACATAGGTCAAAGAATCAAACATTATTTTTTTTAGAATTTTACAATCAAGTCCGTTCAACATGCAGGCCACCCCATAGGCTACCTATAGGGTAGCCTGAACGTTGAACGGACGTGATTTATGAATACCGTATATGCTCGCGTATAACGTCGAGGATTTTTGGACCAAACCCAGGTATTTTTCTTCCAATTCGACTTGTACGCGGGTCAATGGTTTTTGACCCATTTTAAGTTGGGGTCGACTTATACGCGGGTCGACTTATACGCGGGTCGACTTATACGCGGGTCGACTTATACGCGGGTCGACTTATACGCGGGTCGACTTATACGCGGGGTCGACTTATACGCGAGTATATACAGTAATTAATCTTACCGGCGTGCGCAGGCACCGCCCTGCATGACTGTTTATTTAGACTGCATCGCTAAAAATAATTTAGCTTGTTTATTTCTAAATATACATACCATTATCTGGCATATAGTGATCGAGTGCAGCAACCGAACAAGTGTCCTTATGTTAGCTTATCTAATCTTAATAAAAGTTTTAATCATCAAAATGACGAAAGCATCACGACTTTTTCGTGTAGGCTATGTTATTTTCGTCATGGAGTTATTAATATGTAAACGATTGATCGGTCATATTACCAAAGTAAGTAATCATTTGCACTGAGACGCGTTCAAATTGATTTAGATAACTAAAGGGTTTACGACTTCCCTTTTTTTATTCGTCCATTGGATCAAGCATCATTTAAAATCCATAAATAATTTTTCAGAAAAAAATATTAAAAAGTTAAAAAACCAAATGTTGAAGTTGTGAATAATTTATTAATTATTATGTGTTTTTTTTTTGGTACAATTGAAACAAACTTCTAATTGTATAAATAAAGCTAATCAATGTTATTATATTCAATAGTAAATGCAAAGCAGCAGAGCTTAAACTAATAGTCTAACATTCTACACACAAATAAAATCAATGCTCCAAATAAAAGATGTCAAAATGGTACTTTTAAATTTACAACAGCGTGTTTATCTTGAATATAGCACTAGGTGGCAACAGCCGAATGCAAAGTTGGTTACGGTTGGATGAACAAAACATGCTAACATTGCCAAAAGTCATCTGCATGCGTCATAATTCATCACACTTCCAGTCACAAGGTTCAATATGGCATTTCAAACAACGAATGTAATACTTTTTTTCATTCAGGTAATACTGTGTGAAACAATTGACCAATCGAAATATCGAAGTAAGTAACCTTTTATTTATGTGCATGTAATGATGGTGTCCACATGTAGTTACTGAATCGACGTTTTATCAAGGTTACATGTGGCAATTTATAAAAAAAAAATAGCACATTTTAAAAGCAAGCATCATTGCAGTTCTGTGTGTACACACTAGGCGGGTTCGAAAATGATTTTGCACTGAACGACTAGTGCAACTGATCGTGTAAAATGTCAATTGCAGGACTAATTTTTCGAGTTGAAAAATTGCATATGCACTGGAATTTACTCAAAATTCACACAAACATGGCTGCCGCAATAAATAAACAAGCTGTACTTGAGCAATGAAGCAGATATTTCCGTTGCAGGTGCATTTGAACGTGCAACGCGGGCCGTTTTTGTTTAAATCGGTTGAACGGCATTTACACAAATTAATTCGTGTAAACAAGGTGCAAATTGACATTTAAACTAGTGTAAACGTGATTACACTCGTTTAAATGTCTTTTCGAACCCACCTACTTTCTCTGCTTTTTGGAGTACGTACTCTAAAAGTGTAAACATACCCATAAGCAAGTAGGTGCGTTCAATTCCAAAGTGATTATAAAAGCAGAATTAAATCTGATTATAGATAATCAGTTTAATCTGCTTTAAGCATTGAACGTGTTATTAAGTTTCAGTCTGTGCATGCGCAGTTGCAAACTTAAATATTCTAGGATCAAGTTCCTTGATCGGAACTAGTTCTTAATCAAAAATCCATGTCCGGATTGTTGTAGTTTTCTCCTTTCAGTTAACATTTTAAGTTACTATAAAATAGTAGTATACATTAAAGTATAAGTTACTAAAAGTGTTATAATGTAGTATAAAATATATAAAAAACCACTGAAATCTCTTAATAAAGTCGATCGAGTGTCACCTCCATCAATCTCGAATCCAAAATGACTGCCAAAAATGCTGTCATAAACAAGATTTCAGCAGCATAAACAACCCTCAACGTGGTTTATATGTAAAAACGGTTTATAGGTAAACTGATTGTTGGAGAATGACGTAAAAATCGTCATTTCCGCCTAGCGAGAATCAAAAGAATCAAGATAAACAGTTTATCCCTTTGGAATTGAATGCACCTATTGTTTCACCTGTTTCAGTGTATAAATGCCCCTTTATATGTTCCGAGGCAAGTTAATTGTTAAATTTTTTTATCCGTGACTAAATACTATTTTTTTATTTTTTACAATTAACAGTTACAATTGAAAGACCTTCTGGCAAACCCTATGCTCCCGCTATACAAATGTGTTGTAATGGCGTTACACAACCAAAATCAAATCAACATACAGCTTGTTGTGGAAATCAAACATATAATGAAGAAATAGAAATTTGTTGTAATGATTCTGTTACTTCAAAAACAAGTGATCTGAGATGTTGCTTCAATCAACTATACGACACAAAAACTCACAAATGTAGTCTTTATGTTCATCAAGCCAATATAAACCTAATGAATAACGGAATAGTTTTAACAACACGTGACACATTGATCGTACTGCCAATTACAAAAGAAAATGAGTTTCCATGTGGAACTGGTGTTGTCGATTTGAAAACAAGCACTTGTTGTGGAGAAAAACCAATTCCATTATCCGGAATAATGTTTCCCCAATGCTGTGGAGATAAATTAATGGATCCAAAAGTAGATTTCTGCTGTTTTAATCATTTTGGAACTGATTTTCTTATACTTATACCCAAAGTAAATTATACAGCCGATTGCTGCAATGGAAAACCTTTCGATGTTAACCGGCAAGTATGCACTTCAACATCGAACGGTACAATTATCGATTTACCGGATATAAATACAAAATGGTGCAATAACCAATTATTTGATACAAGAGATAAAATTTGCTGTTCAAATAAAAATATTGTTACAAAACTGAAAAGCCATCACTCTGAATGTTGTGGAAATGTAACTTTTGCGCCAAAAGAAAAATTATGCTGCGATGACAACTTAATAGCTAAATCTTCAGGAATAAAATGTTGTCCTGGAAGTGGATCATATGATCCAACAAAAGATACTTGTTGCAGCCCAGATATTTCTGTCACGTCAGAGAAGAAAACAAGATTGTTCAAAGATGAACTTGGCCTTTGTTGTTATTTAACTGCATATGATGAAACAAAAGAATCGTGTTGTGGGATTTCAGTTATTCCAAAATCTCCTGATGGTCTATCTGGTTGCTGTGAATATAATTTGAATGTTACTAAAGCCACTTTGGATGAAATATTTGCATACAAAAAACCCAGTAATACATTGCATTCTGATCTTTTCAAGAGATTAAAAGATATTCAGAAGTCTATTCTACCTGAATCCAGTAGCCCTTCTTCGAGCACTGATACCCTTGACTACACTTCCCCAAATTCCCAACAGTTGTTGTCACTATCTCCATGGGTTTTTCTGCTTTACTTGATTAATTTTATTTAAAAAAACAAGTGGCTGAAAAGCAAATAATTCAGGTAGAGAATCAAATCAGATGCACAAATCCTTGTTGGGGTTGGGCATGTTTTCTCTTCAATTCTACTGCTATAATGTAATAATTGTACTAATACAGCTAATTAAAGTGGTATTTAATACTGAAATCATTTTTAGCCAATTTAATGGTCCGGATCGACATTTTTCTCATATTTCCAATTGCTATTTTCATATTCCTCGATTAACGTTTAGAAAAATGACCCATCCAGAAGTTATTGTCCGAATGCTATCTATTGGTGCTGAATTTCCAAATGTTCAATTTGAAAGATTTTCCTCAGACTCATTCATATAATTAAATCAAACTTTTTACTATCGCATGTGTATTGTCTCATTGCTATTGCATATATTTCACTACACATAAGTTAATATAAGAGAGAGGGCGATTGTTGCTGTAGTAGTTCGCGCACAAACTTTCCTGCGTGATAAGATTACGAGTGAGCAGGAAAATGAGTGCGTGAGCAATTCAGAATACAAATATAACCCAGTGACATAATAGGTGCATTCAATCCTGAAGAAAAAAAGTTACTTTTTTGCCTGAAATGACTTTTAAAAGGCAAATATGACGTAATTTACTTCATATTCGCCTTATAGAAGTGACTTAAGTGACTTTAGAGAAAAGGCAAACACAACTCACTTCTTCAATTTTGTAGGTGGGGACTTCCTAACGATTTTTTGAGAAATCAGCATGAAAATAGGTAAGTTGTGAAAAATGACGACAAATCGTGTACGGACATCACCGAACATTGTGGCCGCGGAACGTGCACCTACATCGGCCACGATGTTCGGTCATGTCCTTACCCGATTTGTCATCATTTTTCACAAATTTTATCTATTTTCTAGCAGATTCTCATAAAATATATTAGCCAAGATGGAATAGACAATTTTATCAACTTATTCTACAGTTGAAACAATAAAATTACAAATGAAAATGAAAATGCATGAACAATTTAAGTGTGTTCCTTTAGAAGTCACTTTTACATGAGGCAGATAAGGAGAAGTGACTTTTTCTTTTCAGGATTGAATGCACCTAATGTTAAGTCCAGTCCAAATCCCTAAAATTTTGTAATAAATTAAACAGGTAAATAAAATCTTTTTGCATCATCATCGATAACTAAAATATGCTAACTGTAGCCCAAGTTTTAGGGTTATTTGTTTTGTCAACAGCAGTCATAAAATTAAGTCCACCGTCAACACGAGTCTCCACACATCCACACCCACACAAGCCCTTGAAAACAAAACAAAACAAACCGCACACCCAAAACCTGCATCCCAAAAACAGCAAGAAAGGAGCACGTAAAGTAAAGTGTGTTTTTGACGAAGTGTTTGTTTACTTAGCCGATGTACGGATCTGGCTGCTTTGACGTCTGGTTTACTTGGCGGTCTTCGCAGTTGCACTGCTTTTGGCATGATTAAAAATATACTAAACAGGCTAAATTTAAAATTTACTAAATTTAAACATCCCTAAAAGAACTTAAAATAACAATCTAAAACAGTAAATGTAAGCCATCCCTGCAAAACAGAAGCTAATGTTAACAACAGCCAATCAAAAAGCCCATTGTAGATGCGCTACATATGTCAGTGATGTAACCATGTCATCCGGGAGCCCGCATTCAATATTATTTCAACTTTCAATGAAGGATTTCCTATAAAAATGATTTCACACCAAAAGTATCTTCTGGCCGTCATACTGAATGCAATCAGACTACAATAGCATTCAGAATTATATTTTGCTATCAATCAGAAAAGACTTCCTCAACCTCCCTTGTATAATCACATCCACTTGCATACATTTTTCGCAAAAAGATACAGCCTGTGAGTGAAAATGTCTTCAATTCCCATGTATTTATGCTTTTTATGGCTACTAAAATGTGAAGGCACTAAAAAACTACAAACCATAAGTAAGTAAAACTTCAAACTGTAATAATATCCAATAATTATACAGCTTGGTTCACAACATGGAGCCCCATGTGATCCACAGAGTGCTCCAATTTCAATTTCCAGTTCACTTTTCCCATGTCCTAGTAGAGACGTGCGCCGTCCCATTTTTGTCGGCGGCTGCCAGGTTCGGCTTGCTGCGGCTGCATGGTGGCGGCTGGCCCTCGGCTAGTCACCAACAAAGGACGGCTGGCGGCTTAGCCGATTAAATGACAATGAGACTGCGGTTTTTTGAAATTTAATTCATTACCCAAAAAAGATATTGTTAAAAACTTTAAAACAATATCTTTTTTGGCATTCTCGTAATGAATTAAATTTCGTACAAAAAACCCAAAGTCTTTAATAATATTTGGTTTTTGATAACAGTAGACGGTACGTTTACGTCGTGATCATGACGTAAACGTACTGTCTACTGTCTATATATTACACTTCCTACTAGGAAGTGTAATATGACTGCCATTTGGTGATTTATGCAGTGAATCATTCACGGCGCAAATCATCATACGGCAGTCAGCCGCCAGCCGGCTTAAAATAGACAAATTTTCGACGGCTGCGGCTGACAAAGTTGCCACCAGGGGCAGCAAGTGGCGGCGGCGGCTTTGTTTAAGCCGACCAGCCGCCGAGCCGTCTCGGCTCAGCCGAATCGGCGCACACCTCTATGTCCTAGCCCAATGCCTGCGGCGAGCTGACCTCACCTTGCTAGGTAAAGTGGACTGGAAATTGAAATTGGAGCACTCCATGGATCACATGGGGCTCCATGGTTTGTACGAAGCCTAATTATACATTCTATTGCTATATATCTTTTAGTTAAAATAGACCGGCTTTTAAATCAAACTTATTCGGTGGAAACACAATTATGCTGCAACGGTGTAATTCATACACGAAACACAACAAACAACACTGTTTCATGTTGTGGTGACAAAACATATGATCCAGTCAATCAATTGTGTTGTTTTCCAAACATTTACACAAAGCAAAAGGATGAAGAATGCTGTGGAAACCAAACCTACAACCCACAAACAGAAATGTGTTCTTCTTTGAGAGTAATTTCGGGTTTTGGTATCCAAAGCTATCAATCCATTAACTACCAACCAGGAACTTTCTTCAAAATTGACAAATCCCGATTTGACAAATCAAATTTGCTAATAAGCACTTGTGGAGAACAAATCATTTACTTCAATCAAAGTATTTGTTGTGATGCAAAAATTATTCCTGGAGCACATCTACGTTGCTGCGACACAACAGTTTTTAACCCCAAAACAGAACTGTGTTGCCTCAAAAACAAAGATGCAAGTGTGATAAGAAAAAACAACCCAAATGATAATGAATGCTGCCAAGGAGTACCATTCAATCTCAACAAAAAAGCTTGTTTGAAGCAAAATGGTACCATTATTGACTTGCCAGATCCTAATAAGATGTTATGTGATGATCAAGTGATTGACAAAACTGAGAACTTATGTTGTCAAGAAAGAGTTTTAACAGTCACAGGTCTAGAGTACAGGGAATATGCCATAGAGAAGGTGAAGAATAATCACATTCATTGTTGTGGTAATCAAAGTTATTCAAAGTTTTTGAAAGAAGAAATATGTTGTGATGGTGTGTTGACACCAAATAGAAAAAATCTGAAATGTTGTCCTGGAAGCGGAGTTTATGATAGTCAGAAGGATATATGTTGTAGCATTAGGAATTACTTTACGCTAGATCATCTAAGTAAACTTCATAAAGGAAAATTGGGCAAATGTTGCCTTTTGGAATTATTTAATGAAGACAAGGAAATCTGCTGCGGAGTGACTGTTATGCCAATTGTTGATGGCAAGAATTCTGGATGTTGCCACTATCAAATTAATGCCACTTTAGCCACACCGGATGAAATAGCCGTAGCGTATCAACGTCCTAAATTTTTCTAGTTTCACACAAATTCACTATACTAACATAAATACTTGTTCAATCCAACCTTGTTATAATAAACCACAAAAAATCAGAAAAACTGTTTGTTAATAACAGTTTTAGATTTATAGGCGACTAGTTTAACATGTAAAATTTACCATGTAAGCGGTTATTCGTTTAACGAAGTTGGACTGTATTTTCGAAGAATTATAAAATGTATTTATAAATAATATTCCGAATAAATGTTTGTGTTAAAAATAGAGATGTACCGAATAGTAAATTCACCGAATACCGAATTTTCACCAAATAGTGAAGTGGCCAAATACCGAATATCGAATTTTTACCGAATAGTGAAGTGGCTGAATACTAAATACCAAATACTCAATTTTAATATTCGGACAAATACCGAATGTCTGTTTTTTGGCCGAATAGGCCAAATACCGAATGTCTGCCGAATATTCGGTACATCCCTAGTTAAAAAGTTTTTCTGCAAACATTATAGAGTGAACTCAAAGTGCAGGAAGTGAACTGAACCCTCAGTCAGTTTTTTCCCTAGTCAGCTGATTTCAAGGTAAAGGATCTAAAGTGCATCTGTTCAAATTTCACAGATAAAAGTCAATTCCATTTATTTATTTTTACATCAAAAATATTTATGTAGCCAAAAAGCAAGATAAAGAGAACTTTAATCTATTTTTCAGCACATAACCATTAACCAGTTTCCTGAAATTGATTGCAGTATTCCTCCAGGAAATTCCAACTTCTCATAACTCAAGGCTATATAAATTCATGGAAAAAACCATCTAGCAAGTTTTTATTATCATGGCTGTCATCCAAACAAAACATTTCACTTTCACGTTCATTTTTTCATTGATACTTATCACTTTAGGAGAAGAATTAACCACTAAAACTACTTACAGAGTTGCTACTGTGGAATATGAACCTGTGATACCAGAAAATGCAACACCAATTAAAATATTACTAGAAAATGCTAACAGATATGCACAATATGCTGCCAAAGCTGCTGAAACTGTAAGTATTTATAAAATAATATACATTAAACATTTACTATTGGTCCACGACAAAACATGGAGCGATGGAGTGCACCAATTTCAATTTCCAGTCCACTTTACCTAATATGATGAGCTCAGCCCACCGTAGGCGTTAGGCTAGGACATGTGAAAAGAGAACTGGAAATTGAAATTAGAGCACTCCATAGCTCCATGTTTTGCCATGAGCCCATTTGATGTGGCTTTGTTCATAAAAAAAAATTTAAAAAAACTAATGAATTTTCTTACAGAATGCTAAAATAATAGTTTTCCCTGAATTTGGTCTTTCATCAATAGAAGATCTTTATTCCACAAGAAACGAATTAGTTCCCTTTACTCAACATGTTCCAGATCCCAGAATAATATCATGGAATCCATGCATAGATCCAAATCAGTATTCCAATGCACAGGTATAAATTGTCAGACAAGCTGAAGACATAATTCAATAAAATTAATTCCTTTCCAGATACTTCATATTCTGAGTTGTGCAGCCCACAACAACTCAATAGCTCTTCTGGCAAATTTAATCAGTCAAGAACCTTGCAGCAGACAAGATGACTCCAGCTGTCCTTTTGATGGATTCTACTTATTCAACACTAATGTTGTTTTTGATAAAAATGGCAACCTTATTGCAAGATATCACAAACGTCACTTATTTTTTGTAACCTTTATTAAATCCTGCTGTTGAGGTAAGAAAACCACAAACAAATGTTTTTCTCTAATAACAATCTTTTGTCTGCAGCCAGAGTACATTTCATTTGATATCGATGGACTAAAGTTCGCAACTTTACATGTTTTGACATTTATTATGAAGATCCAGCAATCAAATTAGTGACTCAACAAGGCATTAGGAATATTATTTTTTCAACAGCGTGGGGAAACCAAATGCCATTCATAACAGGAGTACAAGTATTCTCGCGCTGGGCACGTGGATTAGCAGTCAATCTAATCGTCTCAAATTACTATAAGCCACAATGTAAGTCGGTAAACGCTATGCACATCTTGTCTGCTTTCTGGTAAAAATATCCGCTTGAAATTGTCCGCTTCAGCTTTAAGGCCAATTCACACTTTACAGAATTATCTGGAATTATCTGGGGAAAAAAATTCTAGCCAGAAAGTAGGTAAAAACAATCTGCCATTCAGAACACTGTTCAGCTTTCCAAAATGGCGTCGCTCAATCTATCTAAACTCACCCAAAATGCAATGCACGACCAATTGGTTGATTACCACAGAAAAAGTAGAAAAGATGAAATTGATTGATCTTCCAAAGAAGAAAGTAAAAATTCAGAAAACCATTGAAAAATCAGTAGATGCGTTCAATTTGATTTAGAGAAATTAACTTAGTTGACTTAACTGCTAAGCTGACTTAAACTCATTACATGTGACGTTTTGGATGTCATAGTTATGGCAAATGACTCGCTTAAAGTAATTAATATCACTTAAGTTGAGTTCAATATTGCCTGAATAAAATTCTTAAGTGTGTAGTTGACTTAAAGTGGCAGGATATGATGTATTTGACGTCATATTCATCTAAAAACCTCCTACTTTAGACATCTTTACTTAAGATACGAATTGGGTAACTTCATTCGTTAAAATACTGCGAAGTATCAATCGGCCTTAAAGGAACAGTGTAGTCAGGGTTCATGTGATATAAAATAAAAGTAATATACAAATTATTAACAATGCACTAATTTCTATCCATTGTCATGAGTTTATTAAATAAAAGAAACAAAAACAATTGGAACTATTTACTGCCGCATATGGTTCTGTGGTGCGGTTACACAGCAGCAGAGAAGGGAGGGCAATGCTTTTAAAAGAACAGCAAAAATAGCTGTCAACAATGGAAATATAGAGGAGAATGACGGTTGAAGTCAGTTTAATGCTGTTCTTTCATCCCCTTTTAAATTTTTTGATATTTTTCAATTGGTGGCCCAAAAGGTCCATGACCAATCATGTATACAACAGATTTTGACCATGTGACCAGTATAATTTATTCTTATTTATTTATTTCTAATTTAATACTCAACAAAAATGAAATTAAGTCAAACATTTCTATATACACACTTTAATCTCATGAATAACATATTTCATTTTCATTTCTGGGTACATTGTCCCTTTAAGTATCAACTTTTCCATTCTGCCTGTCAAGTCAATGTTTGGAAAAGATTTATTCACGTTTTTAATTTTTACAGATGGTCGCTTAGGAACCGGTATTTATTCATCTCAAGAAGGCGCTATTGCTGAAACTTTCGACATTTCAAAGAACGGAACCCTTTTAATAGCCGATCTACCAGTACATCCATCTTCTATTCCTGAAGACCATTCAACGTGTTCCGTGCAAAGCGTCCCAAATGACCCAACCCAACCCATGGAATCAAGTTCATTCATTCCTTATGAAATGACTACAATTCCATCATCACAAACAGTCCCACCTATTCACAAAGTTTTCTACCAATCCATTGTAAATTTCACCAAAATACCACTAGATGAGAATGATCAATCTGCAACACTGTGTCATGAAAGCACATGTTGTCATCTTCAATATGATATGATAAAAAACAATGATTCGGCAACTTATGCTCTGATAGCTTACAATGGAGTTCATGTGATAGATTATTTCCATGCAGGTATGATAACATGTGCAGTCATGAGATGTGAAAGTATTAATGATATTCAATCATGTGCTCAACTGGCCACAACAATTTCAAGCACAGTTTTCAATAGTTTGACTCTGAAAGCTAATATTAATGAAAACATAGTTTTCCCAAGTGTAGTCAACACAGATATGCAATTGGTTAAAGATTGGGAATTCTTACATACAAGTTGTGTTGATGGAAAATCAGAATGGACAATTAAGTTAAATGAAGTATATAATTTGAAAAGTGCAAGTATTTATGCTAGAGTCTACTCCAGAGACAAAAAATGTATCAAATAATTAAATTTTAAATTAAAAATGCAATTTTTTATCTCCTTTCTGAAAATTATCGATACTATCAATCATATTACATCATTCAGCTGCATTTGTCATGTGACTTGTTAAGATATAGTTCTCTTCCTATGATCAGAAAAAAAATGATATTTCACTAAACTGTCATTTAGACCCTAAATAACACTTACAATACATTTAGAGTGGAAACGCGAAAAAACAATGAGAAATGGCGAGAAATGGTGTGATCTACGTCGCGCATTATGGTATATACTGCGCTAAAATTGACCATGCATGACGTAGCTGGTGTAAAATAAAATATCATTTTTCTTTTCCTGTAACCTTTAAAACTGAGATCTGCTAATCAGTTTAGAGTATTTGCAGTAAAGCCAACCAATTTGGAGTGAAAGAAGATATATCAGATTAACATAATTATATAATTATTTGATAAAGTATTAGTCCAAACTGACATTAAATAATATTTATTTATGTCAGATCAAAGTCTTAAAAATTTTACATTTTTTTTTCTCACAACTGTTTCATCAGTTCCTATAATCTGCAATGTTGAAACATTCAATTTTTAGAAAAAACTTGTTTTTTACATTTTTTTTGAAAATGTTACTCAAATGCTGAATTAATAGGTGCTGCCATCTAATGGCACCAATTCCCACGCACCTGTTTCATCCATTATTACTCTATGCTCACTTTCATTTCACAATGTGCCGGATAACCCTAGCAATATTGACCTTAATAAATCTACAAGTGCAATCACATACCTTCAGAGCTGCTGTGGTGGAGTATCCATTTTCAGCCATTCCCGATGCAAATCCCAGGAAAATTATGCTACAAAATGCAAAAAGATATGAAGAATATGTGATTAAAGCTGCACAACAGGTAACTAAACAAAATTATAAATAATAATAAAAAAATAATTTTTTTTTAAATTTAGAAAGCTGAGATAATAATTTTTCCTGAGTATGGGCTTACAACTTGGGCTGCTTTGAATAAAACCAGAGACACAATCCAACCTTTTTTGCAACATATTCCTGAGAGAAACCATTGGAATCCATGCACAGATGCAGAAATTCCAGCACAAAACAATGAAGTTTAAAAAAAATTATTATACAAATTCATATTCATCATTATTCATTAATTTCATTTCAGATCTTAGTTTTGCTCAGTTGCATGGCAAAAAATAATTCCATAGTTGTAGCAGCTAATTTGTTAACCCAAGAAAAATGTGATAAAAATGATGAGACAAAATGTTTTCATTTCAATACCAATGTGATAATTAGTCAAAATGGAACAATTTTAGGAACATATCACAAAACACATTTGTTTAACGAAGAAAGCTTTCTGGATATCCCATCACAAGCTCAATATTCCACAATAGATGCCGGATTTGCAAGAATATCCACATTTACTTGTTTTGACATTGATTTTTACGAACCAGCTGTTGAAATTATACTGGAAAAAAGTGTAAAAAATATAATATTTACATCATCTTGGAACAGTGAACTACCATTCAGTCTAGCGCCTCAAGTTTTCGAAAGTTGGGCGCGCGGATTGGGAATTAATTTCCTTGCTGCTAACTACCATTATCCAATAAGCAAGTAAAACGACCAATTCGTGCGGACATAACGATTTATTTTTCAATTTATATTCGCATGAATTTATCATCATTGGATAAATAATTTTTTTTAATTATTTATTTATTTATTTATTTATTTATTTATTTATTTATTTATATCCAGAAGCTGGTTTGGGATCTGGCATTTATTCATCCCAATTAGGTGCTTTAAATGAATTCTATGATTTATCATCAACTAAATTCTTAATCGTCGCGGATGTGCCAGTAAATCCTTCACCAGTTCCAAATAATAACTTTGATAGAGTTGCTTCATGCAGTTCTTCACCTCCTGAAATCATATCAAACTACTCTACTAAACCATTCATCATGAGTGAAAAACCTTCTTCCAAATTTTCATCAAATATTCATAAAATATACTACCAAAATCTAAATAATTTTAGTATCATCCATTTACATGGACTGCAGCGTGAAATGTCAATAAATTCTAGTGATGTTTGTTGTCATGTAACTTATAAATTGAGGAAAGAGAATTTTAGCGAAGGTTATTACAGTTTGTTGGCGTATGATGGTTTCCGTGAGTATGGTAACTACAAATGGCCCATTCAAGTTTGTTCTGTTGTTTGGTGTAGAAGTCAGAATGGTGTCGAGATCTGTGGACAAGTGGAAGAAATGGGAATTAATGTTAGTTTTGAATTTTTAAGTTTGGTTGGAATATTTACAACTGAAGCTGTGTTTCCCAGTGTCATTAATTCAAATCTGAAAAATGTAAATAGTAAATTATGGAAATATTCACAGCATGTTAATAAATCAATTGGAATTAAATATTCAGTTATTGAATTCCAATTATTAGATTCGGTTTTAGGTATAAATATGATGGCAATTAAAAAAATGTCATAAAAATTAATATGTAACGTTTTTTATGTTATTTATTTACCGTATTTCTTTACCTAAATGTTCTCCTTTTTTTTATGCAAACAATATGATATTTTCATCCAAAACCTTTGTTTTTTCTAATCCACCTGTAAAATAAACAAAATAACACACAAAGCAATACATATTTGTTGAATTAAGCATATTATAACTCACCATAAAATTTTTTTCATTGAAAACTTCGATGTTACTTTAGAGCTTTACTTTACTTTAGATCACTCGGATCAGTCATCCCACGTGGACGAGACAATTTCTATTTTCCAGTTCAATTGTTTATACCCAGGGGCCACTTCCCACATTCTAGTTGAATAGTGAATGAGTATTTTAAATATAATATATTTTCAGCCATATTTCTTTTCGATATTATTTCTGAAAACAAAGAAAAAAGTAAATTTATCACATTAAACACTTCATTGATTTAATTTGAAGAAAGTAGTTACACCACAGATTATAATCTGTGGTTACACGCCATTGTTAACGCTACCGCTACCTGGTATCAAAAAAAAAACCAAAAAATTAACGCTGGTTGTCATTCTATTTCAATTTTCGATGATCTAAATCAATTCACAACTTTTTAGGCAAGTGAAATCTCAAAATTATGAACAGATTTATAAAAGACCTTTATTTCATGATTTGGTTGAACGTCATTTGTATGGCTATTCAAATTATTTACATTTTGGTTAATACAGCTCGTGAATCACAATTTGATGCTGAAGAAACCGTTTAAATGACAAAGTAAACTGTAAAAAAATAATGAGTTAAACCGACAAAAAGCCACTAGAAATTCAATTTAACATGTATAAAGTATATGTATAAGTACATGTATATGTATAAGAGTATATGTATATGTACATGTATACGTATAAGTACATGTATAAAACATGTAGGCCTATACTAATCGATTGAAATTGTTTTTTTTACAGAAAATGGACGACGAAGAAACTAAAAAACAAACTCAAGAACTTCAACAAGATCGTACGGTGTTGCGGGAACGTTTCCTTCGATTCATGACATCATTGAACGATAAAGCGACCACGTTTAATATGCACGAAAACACCAAAGTCCGCGCCGATTTGTGCAGCTGCGACGTCGACGTTCTGCATTTGTTCGTTAAAAATCTGCAAACTCCGTTGGGCAAACAGCCGGTAGCATTGTTGAGGACGAGCGATGTGATCAGTTTAAAAATTGAAGCTTGAACGGTTCAAAAAGTTGTTAATCTATGTAATAAATGTTCAGTTGCTGTTTCGAGATAATATTTGCCGAATATTTCTTCGCACCATGTTTTTAAGGAAGAATCTGTAAATAAGATAGATAATTGAATAAATTTTTAAAAAATGGAATCATAACAATTTATTTCATAAATGAATGATATAAATGCAGTTAAATCATGGAAATTTAATGAATTTACTCGATTACTCAATGGAAAAAAATATTGATATTTATATGGAATTGCGTCATTTTCTATTGTTTTTGGGTTTGCTCGTCTTGTTACAGTCTAATATATGAATAATTAACAGAAATTTTCGTTTTACAGTCGTAAATATACAATATATCATTAAAAAGTAAAGTAATTTTAAGACATAATTCAAAGAAAATAGCAAAATTAGTGTAAACAATGTAGTTTTCTATTAGAAATCGCCTAATAAATGACAAATTGTATTTCTTAAGTATTCAAATTGGAGTATAAAAATAACCAAAAACTTAAAAATGTCGAATTTCAGCCAATATTTAATCAAATTACCAGCATTATGTACAAAGACGACTATTTTTTCAGGTAAATCTCGATCCAATTGATAGTTCATAATAATTGTGATGTAAATTGAAGAATTCAATGTCAGATCCATTCTGACAAAATCATACGCCGATGAGTGCTCCATGGGCTTTGAAAAATGTTCATCAAACTTCCCCTTTAAAAAAAAATCAAAAAACTAATTAATAAACACCAAAACCATTCAAAACACATTTACTTTTGTCTCAAAACATTGCTGTCGTCTTTTAACGTAGGAATTAACGTGATTGCTAATCGATTTAGCGAATAAATTCAGATCATCCGGTAAATATTGTTGCGCAAGCGCGGCGCACGGCACGAAAAAAGGCATCGTGTGTCTAACTACACACCTTTGCGGTGTATTTACTTGAATCAAATACGATTCGAAGTATTGATCTTTGTAGCTAGTGTCGAAAATTATCGTTATACCGGACTCAGACACCTCGGTAACAGAAATTCCTAAAAGTAATAAACAAAATATTTTTAATTAAAACGTGACATTTAGTCATTTGTCACCTGCTAGTCGGTATGCATTTAATAATTCAACCATTTCAGTTTCTTTAGCATTGTTTTCGCTGCATTGTTGTTTTAATTTTGTGAGTTTTGCATTTTCCTACGTGAATAAATTAATAAAAATAAAGGAATTTGCATTTGAAATTGATTAATCCGTGTTTTATTTAGTTACTTTAGCGTCTAATTCTTGTATGGCTCTTTCCAGTGATGTTTTTTCCTCTTCTAGATCACTATATTTCTTAGTTAATAGTTTATCTTGATCCATAATTGAAAATGATGCCATTTTTGTTTTTGTTTATTTTGGGTGTAATTTTAGTTGATTCTGATTGGTGGGATGTGCACGGCTGCCATAACTGACGGTATACTGTTTCCATATTACTAGTTTAAGGATTGGTTCTTTGAAAACCCGAAAAAAGCAGTTCTATAACAGTTTTGAATAAGGTGTGTAGAAATGGAAATACAGATTCAGCTCGTAAAGAGAAAATACCCTTTTAAGTATACAATAACAGCTAAATAATATAATTTTAAGGTAATTTTATTCATATTTTATACTTAAAATCAGTTTAATTTTTTTTTTCGTTTTAGGTGTCAAAATGAGTAACATTACTCTACGATACATTTGTAAATACAGACTAACAACCCATTATTTTAGTTCATGCGTGTTTCGAAATAGCCCAAAGAAGTGGAAAGATGATTTACCAGTCGCACCGAAACAAATAAGGGAGAAACTGGTTCCTGTTCACGATCAAACTGACAAATTTATCGGTGTTTATAGCAAAAAAGATGCGGAAAAAATGGCGAAAACGTTGGACTTGAAATTAGTTTGCGTGCAAAATTCAATCAACTCGAGAGAGTTTTACTTCAAGTTTATATCGGGTTTGGAACTGCATAAACAAAGGATGAAGGAACGGGAAGAAAAGAAGGATAAGGATATTGTTAAGGATGAGAAACTTTTGACTGTAGGTGACAAAATAACTGAGCATGATTTGAATACGAGGATTAAGGCGATTAAGAAGTGGTTAGGGAAGAAACATAATGTGCAAGTTGTTATTGAGATATCGGATGAGGCGAAATCGAAAGTGGTAAATTTATTTATTTACTTTTTATTTGTTGGTTTCTAATTTTATTTTGTTTTATTTTATTTATTTATTTTTTTTGTTTAGGATTCAATTTTGAAATTTTTGACAGATGGTTTGGTTGGAATTGGAAATGTTGTAGTTTTGAAAAAGAAATCGTCGAGGGTTTTGTTGTCCGTTTCGCCGTTATTGAAAGAAGAGAGTGAAGAGTCGATTGAAAATTAATTTAGATTTAGGTTGAATGATTTCAAGGTTTTTTTGTGGGACATCGGAAAGGTAAAGGTGACCGAATAAATTGTGATTTATTCAATTTTGACCAATAAAAATTTAATTTGTTTACCTTAAAAGTCCCGAAACAATCAATTTTAATTTCTATCCTAAAACAATTCAACTCTTAACTTAAAAAATTCAATCTTATTCCAATTCGACTTTTTCTAATAGTTAATAATTTTTTAGCATTAGACATTGGAGCCATTCAAATAAAAGGCAGTCTGCAGACGTTTAGCTGGCTAACTCGATAAAACACAACACACCTATCGATCAATATTTGTAATTTACAGTAAAACCTCATTGAAAAACAATAAAAAAAATTATTGACCAAATTCAAAAAAACTAATTTATTCGCAATAATATCACGCCAGAGATCGCTGGACTTGCACCCCATCATTTACTTCGCATTTGTCCAATTTACCCGTCGATTCCGCATCACTACCATCGGACGAAACAATTCCCTCATCGGCTCCAAGACCCAACAACTTCCTCGCCAAACTTGGTTTTCGCCGTTTCGGTCGTTTCACCTTCTTTTTCGCGCATATTTTCAACCGCAAGTGATTTTCCAGCTTAAACTAAACATAAAAACAACAATAAAAAAAGCCGTTCTCGACATAAATAAACCGGACATAAATAAATCACCTTATTGCAGAATTTTTGCACGCAAATCGGATTTGGACACGAAATTTTCTTATCTTCGTGATAATTACGAATATGTTGCTCTAAATTTTTAACAAAATAATAATAACGCGGACAGTTTTCGTACGGACAGTTGAAACATTCTCGCTCCTTGTTATGAGTTGCAGAATGAGATTTTAAATTGTTTTTTCGGAGGAAAGTTCGGCTACAAATCTTGCATTCAAATTCTAAAGAAAAAATTTGACAATTTAATAAGTTTTGATTATTTTTTTATGTAAATTTTACTTTTTGGGTGAGAATTTGTTTTATGTTTGCTCAATGAGGTCCATGTGGTGAAGGTTAAACCGCAATTTTCGACATCACACGTGTAACCTGTGAATATTTTTATAAATTTAAATAAAATTTAATGATTTATTAATTGATTTTTATACCTTTGTGTGTTTTTTCGTGACTTGTTAATCTGCATGGCTTCAGAAAGGATTTCCCGCAGCCTTCAATCGAACACCTAATGGAAACAAAATATTTAAAAAAATGGTTTTTCTTATATTATTAAAAATTATTATTTACGTGAATGGTTTAATCCCTGTATGATCATATTCATGTATTTTCAGTTGTTGGAGCTTGTGAAATTGCTTTCCACAATGACTACACTGGAAAAATGATACAAGAATTAACATTTTCGTCGGTTATTTGACTTTTTGAATTTTTTCTTCTAATTTTTAACCTTTAATCTATCTGGTCTATTATTTAAGTGGATTTGTTTTATATGTTTCTGCAATATATCGTTGCTTTTCAGAATTTTCGGACATAAATTACATCTATAATATAAAAAAAATGATTAATTTCATGGGTATAATTTTATAAAAAATGATATACTTACGGATAAGTTGTATTGTTATCATTCTGGGTTAAATCGGAATGGCATTTTTCCATATGTCTCTTCAAATGACATTTGTACGAGTACGTTTTCACACAGTTGGGTTGATTACACGGGAAAAAATGCTGAAATATCGAATGATTACATATGAAAATATAAAATTTATTAACTCAGATTACCGAAGGTTTTATCGTATGTGTATTTTGATGATTTTCCAGTAGCCGGACATCTGTAAATGTTTCATCGCAGTTGTCGAAGGGACATAAGTAAATCCGGGGACACATGTTACGCCATGTTAGGCTTAAAGGCTCACTAGAAGGGAAGTGCTATCTGCTATTTGCACGTCAGACTTTTTGGTCACATGCCAGAAGCACGAGTGTCTAATGCGCATGCACCTGGACATAGAAAAAACCAAGCCTCGCATCATTCCAGCGAGGCTTGGTTTTTTTCTATGTCCAAGTGCATGCGCATTAGACACTCGTGCTTCTGGCATGTTTTGCATCATGTGACCAAAAAGTCGGACGTGCAAATAGCACTTCCCCTTCCCAATACTGATTCCGGTATGTCTGGCATTTTGTTTCTTTGTAACTATGGATACTAAAATGGCGGAATAGGGGTGTTGGATTTTGGAATAGATATTAGATAAATGAGTTTTTGATCTATTGCCATAAAAAATCGTGAAGAAAAAAAAAAATATGGAAAAAGTGTAAAACTAATTGTTTGTATTACGTTTTATAGATTTTAGAAGATTTTAGCAAAGACTGGTGGTGGAATTTGAAAACAAGAGTACCTCATGCCTCGCCTCACAGACCCAACAAAAGTAACACACAAAACCAAAAGCAAAATAAAACAAATTGAACCGTTTATTAAACTGATTTAACTTGAATTGCAGATATATTAATCTAGCCTAGGACCCGACCGAGAAGATCCTACAAGACGAAAAATGATGTCTTTTAAGAGCCATTTCTTGCCAACCTTAAAGTGCCACTTTGACGCCTTAAAAATGCCTACCGGTATTTCACTCAAAACTAGAGACATTTTAAAAATATTTGTAATTTTTGGCGTAGTTTGTTTTTTGATACTAAATCCACAAACTAAACCTCGACGCCTACCGCCGTCTCAAGGACTTAGCCAATCTCAAAGCTCTATTATGAACTTTGGCTACAAATCTCGGTGGTACACCTTTGACAACAAAGAAAAGCTCCTCATTCTGTTGCAACCTGGAGATCTGATTGAATTTCAACGTGGTATGTATCAGCACTGGGCTGTCTATGTCGGTGGATCCAGGAGTTGTAAATTAAAATCCTTGGACGGATGGTATTTTACTTCTGATGAAGACTCGCCAAAAGTGGTTCACGCGGGAAGTCCTGCTCATTTAAATTCCCGCAATGTGATTTTTGGAAGTATGAGCCTTGACAAACGTCGATACGGTATGGGTGCCGTTAATGTTGAATTTTTATATGATGTTTGGAAGCGCAGTAAAGTGCGCATTAACAATGAAATGGACGAATGGTATCGACCGTTTGATTCTAGTGAGATACTAATTCGGGGAGAAATAAGAATTAAAAATCAAACGGGATATAATTTCATTACCAATAATTGTGAACATTTTGCTGTGTGGTGCAGGACTGGAGTTT
Source organism: Strigamia maritima (assembly GCA_000239455.1). Classification (NCBI taxonomy): domain Eukaryota; kingdom Metazoa; phylum Arthropoda; class Chilopoda; order Geophilomorpha; family Linotaeniidae; genus Strigamia; species Strigamia maritima. The sequence continues at coordinate 135,528 of JH432114.1, forward strand.
CGAACAGTGAGCAGTCTGGAGAGGCATTGTTAATTGGACTAGCATTTATTGCCAATTTTGTTTTGGTGATCAAGTTAGGAGCAACCATATTGAAGATTTTTTTTCGGATATTGAAGTTAAAAAACAAGATCAAAAGAAAAAGTTGTAAAAAAAAATTATCAATATTTTTCTAACATATTGTTGAAACTACATTGCCAACGCATTATGACAAACTCCCATTGGTTAGAGGCTGTTTGCTTGCGCATTAATACAAATTTATGGTCATTTTTAAGGTCGTTTTTCGAATTATTTTATTAAGTGTATTAAATAATCACCGGGAAAAGGGGGAAAGGCGTCTGGGAGTTTGTTGCAATGTGTTGGCAATCGAGTTTAATTGAAACCATGTTGACATTAGCGTCACGTATATTGGCCATAACTGGAAATGGAAATTTTACTCCAGAAATAAAAAAAAAACTTGACAAATTTTTAAAAAATAATTTAAAATAATAAAAACTGCAAATAACTAAATCAATTTGATGATAGACTGTACTGTTCAAGGGTGTATTTACCACAAAGAGGAACATCATCAATTGTATTACAATTTTAATAGTACTCACTTGTCAGATCTTTTTTTTTAAATAAAATAAATTCTAATTATATTTTGGAACAAATCCTAATGTCTATTTCGCATACTACAAAATTACAACTCGCACAAGAAAAATGTATGCAAATCGACAAAAAAAATTTATGGACATATTTATTGCTTTAACGTGTCACGTTTCCCCCCCACTTTTTTCATTGTGTTTCTAAGCAACCAAGAAAAGTTCAAACAATGAACCAACTTCCACCCGATGAATAGTTGCTTCTGCTTCGTCGTTTTCGGTTCCATCCATATTTTAATCCTACAAAGAAAACAAGTAATGTCCATATGCAATATTAAAAATATTAAAAAGAAACCTAGTTGGGAATGATTAGTTGCCCTCGCCCAGGCCGGCCCACGCCGGCACTTAAATCGGAACAAAAAGATGACGCAGTTAATCAAGAAATAATATTACGAAATGACATACGATAAAAATTTAAAATATCGTCCCGAAATCACATAAAACAAAATTAAATAACGATATTTTAATAAATATCGTAATTAAATATCGTTTCGTATTTTTTCAGTTTTCGTACGAAAAATCGCAAAATCTCAATTTAAATCTACAAGTTACTTAGAAAATGAAAAAAAATCGGAATGAATACACTGCAGTATTTTTTAAATTATTTTACATTTCATTTCCTTATTGTCCGGGAGGATACCAGTTGCTGCCTGTCTATAAAATAAAGAGTGAAATGGAATAACAAACATTCATATTTCCGTTGTTGCGTTGCATTTTTTTAAAAAGTGAAGGCCGTCAATGGAGCATATATGACTGTGAAAACAGGATATGTAAGAGTTGATAGTAGGTTTGTTCTCTTACTTTTTTGCACTAGGCCTATCTAGCCAGATATTGAGGCATTGTAATTGATTGCTAGACACCTGGTTGCCATGGTTTTTATTCTGTATCCTCGGAACCATATACTAAGTTTATCAAATTGAGTCAAATTAAAAAAATATTTATTTTTCGTGTCACTTTATACCCGAAAGTCCGAAAGACTTGTGGACTACATACACTTTTCGACTTCTTTATGTAAATATGAATTTTTATAATTATAGTACCTGCCACAAACTCTAATTGTATATTATTTAACGTTATATAATATTGATTTTTTTTCTTCCTTCCTACAGCATTTTGATCGATGTCTCAAAGAAGAATTTTCAATAATCTATCACCTGATTCTCAAAAATTATAGATAATTCAACTAAAGAACTTCAAAAATTCAAATAAACTAGTTTTAAAAGATCGAAGATCAAAGATTCTTGATATATTGATCCTAAAACTATAAAAATGACATATTATTGGTAATCAATTTTCACGCTTCTTGTCTATTGCAGGCGATATGTTTACAAAAATCCTACTACGCTGCCTGAGATGCAAATTTTCCTGGATGCAAATAATAATAGCTTTAGGAATAATACTAATGTTATGGCAATGTGTGCTATTGAAAATTGTGCAAGAACCGTTGGAAACACCAGGAAGAAAAACTATAGTAAATGACAAATCCCATCTACTTGTAACAAAAACTGACAACTTCAAAAGAGATCAGAACTTTTGGAACGACAGTTGGAAAGAGATGAAAAGTTCTCAAGGAAGGATTTTTCTTTTTTCGGCGTATTTAGATCCACGAAATTATCCCGTAGTCAGAATAATTGCTGTTTTGGTTCAAAAAAGAACTGTTCCACTTTACTGTCACTTGATTAGTGTGGTAAGTAACAAGACAAGAAGTGTGTGTGCTGTGAAGGCTGTGTTAAGTATGCACAAAGAAGGATGGAGTTTTGAGTATTCTTCGTACTTCATTGATTGTGTGCTGCCAAAAGGTTTCCATGGGGAAAACCAACTACTTTTTGTGTATGTTAATGAAGGAAAAGGATTTTCTAGTGAAAACTATCAACTTAATGTTCATCAGTTAAAAGTGTCGGAGAAGTTAAAGAAGCCTACGTTTGCTGTTTGTGTCAAACCAATGCATTATGAATATGATAGAGCAGTGTGGTTGGTCGAATTTCTTGAGTTTCATCGGATTTTAGGTAAGGAGTTAAACTTTGGCGTTTTTTGATAATAAAATTCCCAAAAGCCGAATACTGAATTTTATATTGAGTTTGGCAAGTAGCACGATTACCAAAGAAGATGTCTCCAAAAGACGTTTTGTTAACGTAAAAATGTCATAAAAGTGTACCCAAAATTGCCATAATAAAAAAAATTTACCGTATTCCCTCGGATAATGGCATGTCGGAGAATGGCAAGTCAGACCAGGATAATTTGAATTATCCGGCATTTTGTCCATTTGATTATTAATTGACCATAGATGTTTTAAATTAAATCAGCTTAGACAAAGCTTAAAAGTAACAGGAGAAGAAAAGAAGTTTAGAATTTGGAAGAAGTAGCATTTGCAAGATTTACTCGTAACAAAAGTGTATGGTATCCAAAATTGTCATAATACTATGTTAAAATGTTAGTTTGTCAACCATTAATTATGAATATGTTATGGGTTATAACATGCTTCTTAAAAACACTTTAAGTAGCTGAATGAAGATAATAAAAAATAGTACTACAAATCGACCCCAGGCGCTTGTAGTTAGCTGAGCGAGCTTGCAGCTTACAATTAACCAAAATAAAACCATTGGAAACTATTTTTTTTTTTTTTTTTTTTTTAAAGTAAAAAAAAAAAACAAAAAAAAAAAAACACAAAAAAAAATTACACAAAAAAAAGAAACAATGTATTAGGTAGTGCAAAAAAAGTGCTATATAAAAATGATATATTTCAAAAATACAATTGGAGTACTTTTCCGTAAATTCGACCATCTTTGCACCGCATTTATTCGAACTCTTTGATACTTACCCTCATTAGCCCCATCAATAGCTTTGGGATTGCCACATCGTTCCTTAATGATCTTGCGTCTTTCCTGAGCCCTCTTTTCCTGTTCGGCCTTCAGTTGTTCAGCGGCCATTTTCCTCAACAACACCTAACAGCATCCACAATTTATTAAATCTCAATTTTCTACATCAGAAATTTAAATTTTTTTTTTTTGTTACCCTCAATTTCTTCTTTCGTTCAGGCGTCATGAAACCACCCTTCTTGGGTTTCTTGGCCTTTGCGGATTCCTCCAAACGCTTCCTCACTTCGGCCTTCTTTCTCTCCTTCTCCTCTCTCTTCTTGCGTTCTTCCTACATTTTCAAGATACTTAAAAAAATGAGTATCGTATCGGCATATAATTAAAAAATTTAAATAAAAAGAAAAACATTAAAAAACAATTTAATAAACAGGTAGTGCCAAAACGCAGCGGAATCAGCGGAATCAGCGGAATCAGCGATGATGGCAAATTGCAATAGTGATAAATAAAAGAAGAAATGTGAAGAAAAATAACTGAAAACTAGAAAGCGATAAAGAATGTTACCAAACAATGGAGAAATGATATGAACACAACGAACATTTCTCTCTTTCGTTTGTAGCTTTTAATGAGAAACAAATGGGGAATTATTACATGAAAGAAAGTGTCGGGATTACAGAGAAGCACATTATGCAGCACAAGGATCAGGTGTGGCTATAAAGGGCACTACCCATCAGAATAATGTGAACCAGATGACAGTTCTAAGGTAACAAAGGAGCAACACATACGTCATTCATCCTCTTACGTGCTTCATCCGCATCGCGGCGTTTAAGATCCAAGTCAGACTGGAAAAATACAAAATGGTGGTAAGGTGCGAGAGGTCGAGGAAGAAGTTAAAGTGTGGGAATGTAAAATAAATGTTTTTTTTTAAGAGACAACACTAATTAGGGGAAAGGTCTATCTTACCTCTACTTTAGGAGGAAGGAAAAGGTGCTGCACAATAAATAAAAGGATTTAGGTCATTTAATATAATAATAATAATCTATTCAAAAAATCTTCTTTTTTTTCTGTATTCTGGATTGACTTATGGATAAATCAAATTATAATTGCGATAAATTATTTTTTAATTAAAATAGTCAAAACTGTCAGTCAAATTTGTGACTTTTGCGAGCGCTAAATAAAGATGGAATTTGATTCCGCTCCAGATTTGGAGCCGAAGTATTTGCAGATTTTGGAAACTTTATCTATTTTTAGATAACGTACGATACAAAACTCGATATGAAGTTCGAAATTATAATTATTATTATATATATACATATATATATTAAAAAAAAAATTAATTTTAATTAATTTATATAAAAATAAAAAAATCAAAGTGTATTTGTCATAACTCACATCACCCATTTTGATTGCTGATTCGGAAGATGAAACGAAGACGCTGGAGGTAGCCGGTGTAACGCTGACTGACTCAAAGTCGAAAGAGGAAGTCTATATGGATCCTTTTATCCATGCGCAGTATTAGTTCTATCCTAAAACATTATTCAGCGCTGCGTGTTGGTGAAAAAGGAAATTATTTTGGGCAAACGGTTCTATTTTTAGCAATTAAAAGAAAACATCTTAATATTTTCTCACCTACATTCATCTTCTTCAGTCATTTTAGGATATTTTTACATAACTAAAGCGGTTATATACGTTTATAATTAAAAATAATTTAAAATAATTGGATTGGACAATTGTCTAAAGGAAATTTGAGAAAATACGAGTTTAAAAATAGATGAACCAAGTGTGGGCCAAATTGGCACAGAAAACTAAACTCGAATAACTTTTTCGGTTTTTTTCTCGGTGCAGAAATTTGGTTCTAAAAGGACGGACAAAACGGAGCCGTGTTATACTATGCCAAGATGACGACGATTCACCTAGAAAACGAGGCATTATGCCGAATGTAAGGGACGGAAATAGAACGAGATGAAATTTGCAGTGGGTCTATTTTAAAGTTTTATATTTTTAGAATGTTTCTTAAACTCTCAAATTCAATTTGATTAAGAAGTAAACAAAGCTTTTTGACCTTTAAAACAAAACTGCATTATATTTTACTCAAGAGTACGTGAGTACTCACGTTGTAATTCACGTTGTAATGTTTTATTTTTTATTTTAGATAAATCTTTGGTATTACGATATAATTATTTGATCGATTTTTGAAGGACAAAGTAGAATCTTTAAGTTCTGTATTAAGTTTCGAAAAATTAAGACCAAACCAAAAAGTTATTATAATTTTTTTTGCCGGTAAGAATTTTATTTTCTGCTGAGTAGAGAAGTCAAACACCTTGGCTTCAGGAGCATAGAATAGTGTGGCAGGAGCACGCAAGGAACTGACTGAACTTATATTTATAATTTATTTGTCCTAAATAGAAACTTAAATATTAAGACTAATTGAAAGTCTTGCAAATTCCAGTCTCACTATGTCTCAATCAAATAAATCAAACTTCTAAACCATAGCATGCTATGTTCTAAACATATTTATTCTTCGCTGTAACGGACATTTTTATTTTAATTATCACCGCTAGGAGATGTGTCTCGGGTTTTATCGAGGGTTTGTGTGGGCTCACCTTATTGGTTGTGGCACTACCGTCTTTCTACAAAACTACTGTTTGTTCATCCGTTTCCTAAACGACACAAAATGGCGGCGGTAAGTAGCATCATGTGCTTTTCAATCTTATTTTCTGACTACTTTAAGGGTTTATATACGATTTTTTTAAATAAATATTTTGTTATTTAATAATTACGTGTTGTGTTGTGTCTCGTAAATGCATGAATCTAAAATCGAATTCTCCTAATCAATTCTGTTCGATAGTTAACGACGAAAGTTCCAGACGTGCGTGAAGTGACTAGGATCGAACGAATTGGTGCTCATTCTCACATTCGTGGACTCGGTTTAAATGAAACCCTCGAACCTCGACCGGTAATATTTTCAAGTAATGAAGGAACCGAAAGAAGTAGTAATTTGAGTCAATACTTTTTTTTAGGTATCGCAAGGAATGGTGGGTCAGTTATCTGCTAGAAGAGCGGCAGGTGTTATACTGGAAATGATCAAAGAAGGGAAAATTGCAGGAAGAGCTGTATTGATCGCTGGACAGCCCGGGACTGGGAAAACAGCCATTGCGATGGGTACTAAATATAGAAATACCAACCAAATAAACGACTTTTTTTAAATTTACATTTGCATTAATATGGATCAATAGGTATTGCTCAAGCCCTGGGAAATGATACACCATTTACGAGCATCGCTGGAAGTGAAATTTATTCACTCGAAATGAGCAAAACTGAAGCTTTAACCCAAGCATTTCGTCGCTCCATCGGAGTCCGAATAAAGTAAATTTTTTTTAAAAAAAAAAATATTTGATTTTAGTTAATTTTACATTCAAATTGTAATTTTGCAGAGAAGAAACCGAAATAATCGAAGGCGAAGTAGTAGAAATTCAAATGGACCGACCAGCAACAGGAACCGGAGCCAAAGTTGGCAAATTGACATTGAAAACAACCGAAATGGAAACATTATACGACTTGGGAGCGAAAATGATCGAGTCTTTAACCAAAGAAAAAGTCCAGGCTGGGTAAAACGTTAAAATATTGAAATATTTACGACTTCTAATTATTATATTATTATATTATATTATATTATATTATATTATATTATATTATATTATATTATATTATATTATATTTTTTTTTAATTTAGGGACATTATCACTATCGACAAAGCAACGGGCAAAATTACTAAATTGGGACGATCCTTCACTCGAGCACGTGATTACGATGCATTAGGACCACAAACGAAATTTGTACAATGCCCCGAAGGAGAACTACAGAAAAGGAAAGAAGTTATTCACACGGTCACTTTGCACGAGATCGACGTTATTAACAGCAGAACTCAAGGCTTTCTTGCCCTCTTTTCGGGCGACACAGGCGAAATCAAGAATGAAGTTCGCGAGCAGATTAATGCAAAAGTGGCCGAGTGGAGAGAAGAAGGAAAAGCAGAAATAGTTCCAGGGGTATATTTTTGAATTTTTGAAATTTTGAAGAAAATATTTTATTATTTTAAATTTTGTTTTTTATTTATTTAGGTATTGTTTATCGACGAAGTGCACATGTTGGACATCGAATGTTTTTCGTTTCTGAATCGTGCACTCGAGAACGACATGGCGCCCGTGGTGATTATGGCAACCAATCGCGGAATCACGCGCATAAGAGGCACGAATTACAAATCGCCTCACGGTGTTCCAATTGATCTTCTCGATCGGCTCATGATCATTCCCACAACGCCTTATGACGAAAATGAAACGAAACAAATTCTAAAGATCCGGTGCGAAGAGGAAGATGTGGAGATGAGTGAAGATGCACTCACGGTTCTCACGCGTATCGGCATGGAAACGACGCTTCGTTATGCCATTCAACTCATCACCACAGCATCGCTCGTGTGCACCAAGAGAAAGGTATAGAATATTAGAAACTGATAAAATGCTTTATTTATTATTAATTATTATTTTTATTTTTTTAAATCAGGGAACTGAAGTGAATTTGGATGATGTAAAACGTGTCTATTCTCTCTTTCTCGATGAATCGCGTTCCACTCAATATTTGAAAGAGTACCAGCAGGAATTTATGTTTAATGAAATGGGTAAAATGATGTCAAATTTTATTATTCTGTTGTGTTTAAGTGTAATTTTTGTTTTAGGTACAGATTCGGAATCAATGGAGACGTGAATTCAAGATTTTTATGACTTAACTAGCCTTGTTTTTTACGTGTTGTTAAATTTCGTTACTATAAAAACTATTTTTTTTTGTTTTTGGATTAATTTAGTCAATAAATATCGACGAAAAAAAATGTTGAAATTCGAATAATGCGCCGCGGAGAGACGCCTTATAAGTCGGGCTGAAAACACACCAGTAGTATCGGTTTGCTACGATATTCATCATCAAACTACAGATTTTAATCTAGAATCTTGTCGTTTTTTCTCTCTTGTCGATTTCAGCCAGCTGTCTGTTGGTTGTCTTCTTTATATTTTTTTTCTGTTTTCGATCGATTCTTGTTTTGGCCTGGATTAAAATTAACTTGTTTTTCTACCAAGCGCGTTAATCTGTGACAGTAGGTGTCAAGCTAAGGAAGAATTTTTACAAAGTTCGGTACACGAGAGTAGATTAAACCAATGGATTAAAGATTATTCATCATATAAATTTTTTATTTGCTAAGAAAACGATTTTCATTTGTTTATTTTTACATCTTTTATGCAATGAGAAATTCTCTCATCTTATCATCTTTTAACATTTTTGGAATCTCAAGACATCAGATGAAACGAAACCAAAACATTTATTAAAGGCCATTTCAGATTCCCAGCAGGCTAGTAGAACAAAAATTGTATGACTTCCGGTTGAACGAAGCTTGGCTTTCGTTCGGCTTGTCATGGATGAGATAAAAAAGACAAAAAAGCAAGTTTATTCCAAGTTGAATTCAACTCCCGTATGATAGTACATTTAATGCAGATAATGCATCAATTTCGACTGAAATGTAATTCGAAACAATGATTTTTAGGCTCTTGTTTCTCAAATTACCCACTTGTGCATAACTCATACAATCAAGTAAATATCATATTCGCATTCGCATTCGTGTGCATTTATATTTTTATTTAGCAAATGATATGAGCATTAATCGCGTTATCAATCTTTTTTTTATCCAGGTAAAAATGGTAGTCGATCTAGGTTGCAAGCCCGCGACGAGGTACAGCCCGTCAACTGGGATGACACCAACCGAACTGAGTGAAAATGACGATTTAGCCTCAGCTCTTGTTTTGGATCCGTATTTTGGTTTTTGTAGTCATAAAATGAACTTAAAGTATGTTTTTAAATGAAATTTGCGTGGAATCGACGACTAAATATGTTTTTTTGTTTTTGTTTCAGATTTAAAGCACCGAATAAAAGCAAAGACGAGTTTAAGAAAATTATAGGCGATTTTAGGAAACATCAAAATTACGAAAAATGCTACAAACAACTTTGTAATGTAGATTGGGTAGCTAGTTGTCTTGTAAATAAACCTCCACATCAATTAGGCACGTTTAACGAACATGTGAGTATTGAATTATAATTTTTTTGGTTTTAGTCATTTAAGATTGATTTTTTATTTTGTTTTACAGGTTTACAGGTACATGAGAATGTTTGACAAAAATGCAGGATTTGTTCCCGCTCCATGCAATCGATACTCACTAGAGGGGAATGTTGGTGCTAAAATATGTGCAACTAAGAAATGGTTTAAGAACGAAAAAATCGAATATTTAGTCGGTTGCATCGCTGAGTTGAGTGAGCATGAAGAAGCGGAGCTGCTACAACCGGGAAAAAATGATTTTAGCGTTATGTATTCGTGCAGAAAAAACTGTGCACAGTTGTGGCTTGGACCGGCCGCTTACATCAATCACGACTGCAGATCAAACTGCAAAGTAAAAAATTCTATAAAACGTCAATTGTAATATATTAATTTTTTTATTGTTTTATTTTTTAGTTTGTGAGCACAGGTAGAGACACTGCGTGCGTAAAAGTGTTACGAGACATCGAAATGGGAGAAGAAATTACGTGTTTTTACGGCGAAGATTTTTTTGGTGATGCGAATTGTTATTGCGAATGTGAAACATGCGAAAGGTATTTACTTTTACTGGTAAACTGAATAATCACTGATAATAAATTTTAATTTTATTTTCAAGGAGAAGCACGGGCGCCTTTAGAAATAGAACAAAACCCAGTGTCGAAGATAGTAAAGATAAACCTGGTTATCGGTTACGTGAAACTGATAATCGTCTTAAAAGGCTTAAACAACTCGCAAAAAATAATAGTCATAGTAATAATAATAATAATTCAATGAGTGAACGACGGAAATGTAAAAACGTGATTGCGGAAAAACGGACTCAGTCGGCTACAAGTAGAATATTTTTTTATATTTTGTTTAAATTTAATATTTTACTTATTTTTTATTTTTTTATATTATCAAGTTTCTTCCACCACTCGAACGAGGAATTGCACTCGCGGACAGAAATTAAACGGATTAAACTCGAAAACAGCTTTGCGTAGACGAGGAACGCAAAAAGTGAACGGCAAATTATCGTGCATGGGAATTAGTTTACGAGCTAGGCTCAAACAATTGATGAACAGGACTCCAGAGCAGAGAGGGAAAAGATCTTCCGGAACAATGGAATTGCGAAAAAGGAAAACCAATAACAACAACGCAGTAAAATTGGAACCGACGAGAGAACCGAGACGAAAACTGTTACGAAATGGACAAATTAAAGAAGAAACTTGTGTTAGACGAACTCCGAGACGCAAACGTTGTGATGTGAAAAGAAAAACCGAAATAAAAAGTGCGGAAATAGAAAAACCAGAAGAAATCATCGAGGAAATTAAAGTTGAACCGGAAAAAATAGAAGAAATAGAAGAAATTGTTGAAATCACCGAAGAAATAAAAGCAGCTCCACCAACACCGCCGCCACCGCCACCCCCGAACGGGCCCTTGAAACTAATGATCCGTTTGAGGCGGAGTCCCCAAGTTGAGAAACTAATGAAAGGATCCAGATACGAACCCATTTACGAAATACTCCCGTCAGGGACCGAAAGTGTCGAGGGCACCTCAGGGACTTCTACGAGTCCGACAAACTCCAGTGACACGCCGAGAAAAAAGAAGAAACGAAAGAAACACAAATCCAGACGAGCATTAGACGAGGAAGAAAACAAAGTGAACAACGCTTGCATTAATGGAATCACTGCCACTAAATTTTATTCTTCGAAAAGACTTTGGGAAGAAAAGGGTGAAATTGTCACTCCTAGGCCTCCAATTAAAAGACTTAGACTCTTATTTGGAAATGATTCGCTCGATATTCATATACCACAAGAGACTACTATCAAAAATAAACATTGACCTCTTGAACTAATATTAAAGTGAACAATACCATTTTGGATTAGGAAAAATATAAATTACTCCTAAGTCATGTTTTTTCTTCTTCTTCTGTTTTGCTTCGGAAATCTTATCAATCATATGAACTAAAAAATTTTTGCATTCATTTTCTTCTTTCGTTTTTGTTGACATATTTATCCCATATTGGGGCATTAATTTCATCGTTTTCATTGTTTTCAATTGGTTTTTTTTTCATATTTGGTATTTAATTAACGTCCTGTAAGGATTTCATCTATATTTTTGTTGTGTATTGTATTGGCTGATTTTTGTCTTTTTATTGCGCAATCATGGTAAATATATATATTTTTTAGGCTTTAACGTCTTGTTATTTACTGTGGTTGTGTTTTATTTTGTGTTTTAAAATCGTGTCTGTTTTGATTTTGATAGTAAAGATTCCCAAATCATTTTTTTTACGTTAATGTTTATTTTGATTTTTGAGTAATAAATTAAAACACTTGTGTTTTAAGTGTTCTCATCGAGATGTGTGCGTGCAAATGCTTTTGAGGAGTAATAGTTCACATTTATTGATTGATGAACTCAAAAATTAAGAGATTTATGTCTTACTTTCTCTTACTTCGCTCTCTAAAAATCTAATCGGTTCTATTATTTTTCAAAAAATATGAAAATTTTAATTAATTAATTGTATGTTGTAAACAACATAAAAAAAATTAAAATAAATTTTATTATCTTTATTATCTTAATCATTCCGGCCTTTGGAGGACTCTTAGATACAGGTAAACTTTTGAATCACTTTTTGTAATCCATACAAATAAGAAAACAAAAAAATCAATATTAACGTTTAACTATTTCTTCATAATCATAAGCATTCGGTTCTTCTTGCCCTTCACTTCATTTCCATCATCCGACTGAATAGGTATACTAGGTCCTCTCAAAGTCCCGCAACGAGGACGAGTTCGTTCAACTGGTAATTGCTCATTCAGGGTTCTACCCTTTCTTTTTCGGCATTTGCGTTTTGATTCCTGTTATGAGTAAAAGTTATAAGTCGGTAATTTAGTTCATCTTAATATCAATCTCATCTAATTGACAGATTTTAAACAAACAATTATGAAGTGCATTTTATTTTTCTGCTATACCGTTTCTAACCTTGTCGAATCATCGACAACTTTAATCAAATCCAGTTTGCCATTGTTTTCGATTCCAGTTTTCGCAAGTCCTTCTTTCAGGAACTGACGACAGCCGTCGTAATTCGGAGTATTCTGATATCCTGATAATTTCCGAATTATAAAAAAATAGATATTTAAATACATAAAATGATATTTGATTAAAAATCGAATTGCATACCTGGACAAGGAATAGTATCCCCGTAACATACATCAAACAGTTTGTCAACGTCTTCGAAATAACTTTTAGAGACGAGAAAGAAATTAGACATAAAACTTTTGTAATTAATTCTGAGATTTACTTTAATTTGCTAGATTGAACAACGTTTCTATTTTTCAATGTCGCCTCCTTCTCCCATGGCAATTTACCGCGCGACCAAAGGAGCAAGTTGTACGCCAAGACTTCAAAGTCTCCACGACGGGAAAACACTAGAAAACAAAGAAATCAATTGCATATTTTTTTATAATAATTTCTGCTAATTCTCACCCCCATCGTGCAAATCACGACTAGCACAGCAAAGCGAGCCAAAATGCTTCGGAACATAAGATCGAAATTGTTTTATTGTTATGTGTTTGCCATTATTCCATCTATAACAATGGCAAATTCCCAAATCGATTAAATAGACCTGAAAATATTTTATGTTTATGTATAACGACACTTTGTATAGACTAAGTAGATCTTAATCGATCGCAACATGTGGGATCGACAACTATATTCTTTGCTTTAACGTCGTTATGAACCCTGCGACAACCGTGAAGATATTCCAAAACATCGAGCTAGAAATTAAAGACATAATTAACAAATTTTTAATTATCAGTCGTAGGTCAATTTACAATTTGAATTCCTAAATTGACGACTGTTTTATCGGAAAAACGGTTCCCATTTTTAGTCAAAAACTTTTGTAAATCATCTCCGAATCGTTCCATCACTAAAAACGGACATCCAATTCCGTTGATTTTGTTTATCCCGTACGAAATGTATTTCGGAATTCCGAGAAACTTCAATTTACGTTCCTCTCTCCAATTTTCAACTAAAAAACAATCATAAAACCGATTTAAAAACACAACACGAGACTCGAGATGATGAAAGAAACTATTCTTTTACTTCTTTTAGGGCTACATACATCTCGATAACATGCTTATTTCTGCATATAGTTGTTCATCCAACAAATCCTTAAAAAAAGAGAAGTTAATAAATGTTTACACTTTAAAAGCCAACCACACGTACCCGTTTAATCGCGTATTGGTCGCGAGTGAGGATACCACTCTGCAGATGTAGATTAGGACCGTTCCTGACAACTAAATATCAATTCAAGTTTTATTATTATTGGGCTAAATAAATTATATATTAAAACAGTGTTTACCACTGTAGACTTCTCCGAACAAACCAGCTCCAATAACCTGGCCCAAAATCCACTTTTGGCCCTTTTCATCCTTCAACACATGTCCCTCCGGCAATTTCAAACTGGTCAACGTGGTTCTTGTACCTAAATCAACTTTAAAATTAATTCCGTTAAATATTTTGTATATTTGTATACTTATACTGCACCTTTGCTCGACATTCTTCCAGTGATTGACCTATCCTTGTCAATCGTAAAGCGATAGATACTACACGAGGACGAGACAGTTTTGATCAAAAAATCTCACAGTCAAATTTCAAGTTATCCGCGTTTTGATGGATATTAAGTACGGTGGCCCACTAGCGCCACAGCAATTTTTTATTTTTTTTATTTTTTTTATTATTTTTTATTTTTTTGGTTTTTTACACCAGATGTCTCGGCAGCAAATAGCTGACACTGCTCAAGGCTCACAAAACAGTCATTCTTCGGATAAAAAGATGAATTTACGTTTGAATAGGCCATCACGTCGATGGAACGGAGATTGTACGTCATGACGCACACGTACTTTAAAAGCGGGCTGCCCGGCTCTAGCAGTGGAAGTTCTTTCGAAACTACCGACCGAAGTGATCGATACCCCCTCGAATTTAACTCCGTCCGGATTACGCAGTATTGATACGGGGATTATTAAGGAGGAGCATTGGTCGGCTTCGATCGACACCGAGATGGGTGTATTCCTAAGGTGAAAGAAGGTGGAGATGTTTTTGACTGGGATGAACCCGTAATGAATTCTCTACAAGATGAACCGCTGGATTTGGGGCACCGGGGCACCCAGCTTTGCTTTTTGTAGGAGCCCCTGTAAGATTGTTTGGTTTGGTTTTGGTTTGCGCGAAATTTTATGCGCAGTTAACGAGGTTTTATTGATGGATTGTTCTTGAAATTGTTTTATTTTTTTTCGGAGGGAATTACTCTAGTGATTCACAAATAAGTAATAAAAAATAAAAAAAAATGATTACCAAGTGCAATTTTATTTTGATTTTGTGAGCAACAATATAAAAAATAATTAAAATCAATTTTACCGTAATTTTTTTACCATTAATTATCAAATAAAAGTAACTTTTAACTAAACTAAAGAAAAATTAGAAAATACGCAAATACGCAGATCCATAAAAAATCTTTTGTAGAAAATATATTTTTGTAATGACGTCAATAAATCTCAAACTACCACACCAAACATTACGGTTACTGACGTCACATCTCAGTCGGCGAAACCATGCGACATGAGGAAAATTTCAACCACGTGAAGTTATCATTGCCGCTGTGTTAATCGAGGAAGGATGCCTTCTGCCTCCGCTAAGCTCGAAAAACAGGCCTCCGCTGAGGTTTTAGACCCCATGAAACAGGTTTTGAATATTGTAGAGAAGAAAGTGCGTAATTTGGAAAAGAGGAAGGTGAGAGATAGGTTTTTAAACGATATTTTTCATGGAAGAAGTAAAAATCTTGCGAGGAGAAAAGGGCCGTGTGGACAGCACGCGTTTCGTTGTTCATCAAATTGGTCAAATTAAAGAAAATCTACATGTTTTTTTCAACCGTTTTTCAAATCGGATGTGATAACAATACATCATTTAAGTTTGTTAAAAGATTGTAAGTTACGTGGTGCCGTAGATTTTCTTATTTTCTGCAGTAAACATAAAGGGAAAGGGAAACGAGTAACTAACCAAGATGGCGGTGGGCTTGTTATAATGATTTTTAAAAAAATTGAAACACTTTGATTAACATGCGTCTTGATCAGTTTATTTGCGAGATTTTCAACGCAATTTTAAAAGTTTTAAAAGATGTTTGATTAATATTTCGATGGTATGCGTTAATTATTTCTTTTTTTGTGTGTTGCAAAAGCATACAAAATGGCGGAAAATTGTCAAGTTTTGCTTAATAATGAACTAAAAAATTGCGTTTTAAGCTTGAGAAATTTGGATTTGAGTAGTGAATTTCTGTTTATATTTTCAGGGCAAGTTGGATACGTATAAATTGGAGTTTTCGCAAGGGAAGGAGTTGAATGAAGATCAGAAGGTCAGTGATTTTGCGCTTGAGAAAATTGAGCAATATTTATGAGGAGAGTCATTGAATGTGAATATATTTTTTTTATTTTATTTTTTTTTGCCAGGGTGCCATTGAGAAGTACAATGAGGTTATTACCACCTTAGAATTTTCGAAGGATTTGCAGAAAACGTTTTGTACCATTTATCAAGATGTAATTTTAACATTTCAATC
Organism: Strigamia maritima; assembly: GCA_000239455.1. Taxonomy (NCBI): domain Eukaryota; kingdom Metazoa; phylum Arthropoda; class Chilopoda; order Geophilomorpha; family Linotaeniidae; genus Strigamia; species Strigamia maritima. Next base: position 151,692 of record JH432114.1, read on the forward strand.
GACACGCTGCGATTTTTCACGCTAAATTAATCGCAATGTGTCTTAAAAATTTTTTTTTATTTTTGGAACTGAAATTTGTAAATTTTTATTTTCTAGTCGGTTAAAGCTATTAAAAAACAACAAAAACGTGAACAAGCTGAACGACTCGCGCAGGAACACGAACGGATAAAGGACCTCGTAACGATTCAGGATGTACTCAATAACCTAGGACTGGACCACGTTAGAAATTCATTTCTTAGTGGAACTCACGGAGCGCCCGTAATTTTAATAACAAATTCTTAAAACAAACAAAAAATTTAATCCTTTTTCATTTCAGTTGCTAACTCAAGATAATCTGAACCAACTGGACGAAATCTACAAACTCGTTGCTCCCTCTCGCGATGCTGTCGATGAACAACCCTACGACGAACAAGTGACCAAGTCGGTCGACCACATAATTGCACTTCTCGACAGCAAACCGAAAGAAGTCGTTAGCTCTACTTATAAGGATCTGCGGGAATTGATTTTCAAGATCCACGATTCCGGATTCCTAAACTCCCCGTTCGTTCTTCAAAAAATCGAAGTGAACGGCGACGAATTCTCCGAAGAGGAAGCTGCGGAGACCAGCAGCAAGGGCGAATACGCCGAAGAGAGCGAGGAATTTACGCAAGTAGAAATCGTCCCTGAAGAAACGACGCCGACCGCTCACGAAGCCGAAAACACGACGGAACAACGAGGGATTCAGCTACAGCCTACTGAATCGCCGCCCCCGATCGACACGTACTTCGCAACCTCCTACCAACCCCCGAGCGCCCGATCGGTGGCCGAAGTGATGACGGCAGCCGCCGTGCAAGGGAACTTCAATTTTTTACAAGAATCGCAACTGGATTTGGATTCCGCTCACATAGATCCCGCAGTAGTCGCTGCGATGCCGATGGCTCCCGTTTCTTACAATTCGCAGCAAACCGAGGTCCTGACGGCGTCGAATGCCACGTCGTATCAGTGTCAACAACAATTAGTATCGCAGCAGGCGAGGAACACCAGTCCGGCTCCTCAAACGCAGTATGCTGCTTCTCAGACCTCTAGTGCCCAAGTCGGACAACAATCGCAGGCTCAAATGATGACAACGCAGTTGTCCATGGGACAGGGAGAGTATGGGTAAATCACGAATTAATAATGTAATAATTTATTTATATTAATTTTTTTTTTTTTTTTTTTAAATTGGATTCCTCTAGTCAACCGATTCCAACTCAAACATTCACCAATCAGACATATGTAACATTACCACAATTGCCATCGGCTACGAATTATCCGAATCCCAATTTGTTCCATGGTCAAATCGAACAGGAGTTGGTGTCGTTGGGGCATGGCAGCACGATGTTGCAGCAGCAGCAGCAACAACAGCAACAACAACAACACCATCAACAGTCGCAACAACAACAGAATTCATTATCTGATGCTAGCAATAAGAATCAATCGACGGGCGAATCAGCGACTGTTATGGTGATGCAATCGGGCGAACCGAAAAAACATTATATGAACGTTAATGCAGCGGCGTTTGAATCCGTTAGCTATAAGCAACCAAATGAAGTATATATACATTTATTATTATTATTATTATTAATATTTAGAATAAATTAATAATTTTGTTTGTTTTTAAGGTTCAACCAACAAGTTTACCAGGTCATACACATCCTACGAGTGCAGGAGCGGTACTGATTAATGCGTCAAACAGTTTTTCCGATATGCCCACGCGACCGTCACCACCACCCGAACAAACTTCAGGTAAATCGATTGTAAATTAATTTTAAAAAAAATTGACATTTTAATTGATTTTATTTATTTTTAGCGCCTGGAAGTTACCCTCATAGCTTAAATCAACAAGGACACACATCATTTCCAAATAGGGTTGGAAATTTTGGCAACAATAACATGAATAATCGCGGCGGACAACGAAGTGGAGGTGGTGGAAAGAGTTTTCGCGGAGGGCCTTCAAATGGCTACCAATCGCGCGGTGGACGAGGCGGGAACAGTTTCAACCCCAGAAGTGGGATAGGAACTTTCTCCGCTTATAGTAGGGATCAGCAGCCACAGCAGCAATCTGCTAACAACGCCAACACTTTTTTCCAAAATCAGTTTCCACGTGATAATTCCGGAAGTGGTTTTGGTGGCAATTTTACCAACGGTGGTGGTGGATTTAAACGATTAAATAATAATAATAGAGGCGGGAGAAGTGAAGGCAATTTGAGAGGCGCGCCAACTGGTGAGGAGTATGGTATTTATTGATAAATTACAATTTGATATTTATTTGTATTTGTTTGTGTTTCTTTTTTTCTTTTTTAAAGGTAATCGAGGTGGTCCAGGTCGCGGCGGAAATATGAGAGGAACAGGAGGCGGTTACCGAAAGAATAATCAGTCGTAGTGAATGGGATCGCATTTGATTTTTTGGAAGTTGTAAAACCAACTTGATCAGAGTTCTTTAATCAAAACAAACATGGTGATCAATTAAATAAACACTTGTTCGTCGCTTTTGATTAAAGCGCTCTGACATACGATTTTTTTTTTTCTTTCTTTGTATTTTTTTTTTTTTTTTCCCCTTTTCCCTATTTTTGTAATATTTGTACGATGTTGTAGAATCGATTTCCCTTAACGTAATGGGGCCTTAAAATAGAAATGTCGTCTCGAGAAAAAGAAAAAGAAAAAAATGCTTTTTCTTTGATTTTATTTTTTAAATTTGGTTTATGTATTTTTTTCTCTTAATTTCATCATCTTCATTGGCTTTCTTTTGTGTCACGAGCCAAATGACCAAATGTTATTTCCATTTATTGGCGCTTTTTTTTCCTTCCTTCTTTTTACGTGTTTATTTTGGCCAATTGCATTAAAAGTTCATTCCTATAAAATAAATGTCTACTAATTTTGGGTATTTTAAAGACTTTTAATTGTTACAAAAAGAAATATGCAAATACACAGTAGGATTAAATACAATGAGAAGAAAAAGATTAATGGACTCTACTTCTTTCTACCACCCCTCTCCTTCAATTGGAGCTGTACAATGCTATTAGGAACAACATTGTAGTAAGCCAGTGTGTTTGAATCTTTGAAAAACATTCCATCGTATAACAATTTCTGTTTTCCAGGCGGCATGCTCGTCTCCTGATGAATCTTCGCTTTGATCACCGAAACCATATCGGTCAACGGCAACGTGATAAAAAGCACTTGACCATTCAATTTCCATTCTTGTTTATCGGTTATATTCGGCACCTGAACCTTGAACATAACTGGGCTCTTATTCTTGCGCAAAAACATTTGTTCGTTGATAAGAGAATCTTCGGTCTTCTGTTTCTTCGCGGGCGGATCCTCCTCCATCATTTGATGAATCTGCGGCGGAATGGGGAAATGCCTTCCCGGCGCCATGTGGGTCATCAGCGGCGGCGGCGGCATCGGTGGCGGACCAACCGGGGGCATCTGCGGCACCATCATCATGTTTTGGGCCATCATCGCTTGCGGTGGCATCAGTTGCATGGCGATCGTCGGTGGTCCGACCACTGGCGGCATCGGGACCTGCGGCGCGGCTCGTTTCGCGGGCGCTGTGGTCGTAGCTTGAGCTATGATCGTAGCTGCGGACGGTTTCAAAGGCTTCGATGGACCGATTCGTTCTTTTTCCTCATCCGGAAGCAACCCTTTGACTTTGTGGATCTGATGAATCTGTTCTTCGATCGTGATATTAGCACGTGCGGCTCGAGTTGCTGCCTCCATGCTCGACATGTAGCCATCCCACGTGACCTTCTCGTCGCTGACCTTATCCTCCTCGCCAATTTTCTTGCCAATGGCCGTTTCCTCGTCTCCGACACCGAAAATATCCGTACGACGCTCGGCCAGCAGCTTCAAACTGCTCTCAATAGCCGAATCCTGCGCGTAAACGTCTTCGTGTTGTATTTTGCCTTGAATCGTTTGATTGCGTTGCTCCACCCATCGAGGATCCAACATGCCAATTCGCATGTGTTCTTGAATTTTGCTCGCTGGAATCCTTTCGCCCGTGATTGGCGAGATGAGGTAGTCATTAACGGGTGCAGCTCGCACAGTTTTTTGAGCTTTGGGGTCGTAATCCTTACGAATGATGACTTGGTCAGGAACGGGTGGCAATGGCGGCGGTGGGAGCACCGGTGCTGGCTCTTTCTCGGGTTTCTTCCCTTTGCCCGGTTCATCGTCTTCGTCGGAATCCTCTTCCATGTCTTGAACTTGCGTGTCGTCTTCGTTGGTTTTCGATACACCCGGTATTTCCGCTTCGCTGTTGCCCGTTTCGTGGTCCGAGTCCACTTCCATCTCGACATCTTGACCCAAATCTTCGTATCGCTCTTGGGCCAACACTCGCGCGCCGATTTCTTCCGGAGTTGTTGGTGGTGGGAAATATCCATGTTCGTGCGATTGATAATCGACCGCTTCGACGATGACGAAGTCGTGCCAGTCAACTTGCGCGTATGCTGCTCTCTCTCGCTCGGCTATCTCTTCCTCTCGTTTTCGTTGCGCCTCTTGGAAGCGCGTCCACTGCACGCGGTAACGAATTTCCTCCAAAACCGGTTTCAAATCGACAGCTTCGCGCTTCATCCGACTTTGCAGGTCTTTCGACGGGATCAGAACTTTGGTGTACTGTTCTAATAGCTTGGTGAAGTAGTTGAAAAGACTGTGCTGGGGTCGTAGAAAGTCAAATTGATAATTTCTTTGTTCGCGGTTCATCAAGTTGGTTAAAAACTGTCTTCCATTTCGCGCTACGAACTGCGCCGTTAATTTCACCACGTCGAGATCGAATGCGGAAATTGAAGGAGGATCGGCGGTGAATTCGTAATCCGCTGGTGGGTCCTTGATCAAAAGCGCGGGTTCGACTGTTTTGAGAACTTCAAGTTGTTTAGGAGGTAAACTAGGAGTTGCTGTTTTTCCTTCTTTGATTTCCTTTACTTTATGTTGATAGTAGGCATTATATGGATCTCCGGGATTTAAAAAGTTAAATTTTCTGTCGTTGGCTTCGCTTTGGCGAATTCGAGCCTCAAATTCCGGTCCATTTCTCGCAACAAAGTGGGCAGTTTTGTCTACGATATTCCTCACGTCGGGTGGCGGATAAATAATTCCGACGATCGGTTTGCTAGACGGCGCTTCTTTATCTCCGTTTTCCGCATTTTCTTCTACGTTGATTGACGGCATTATGGTTTCTGAGAAAAAGATTTTTCAAATTAACTTCAATTCAGATGAAATCAAAGCTTTTTAGAGTTAGTTAGGGTTGGCTTACTTCACGGTTTTTTCGTTTGTTATTTCGGTGTTCAACCTCTTGCAAATACTGCGATCATCAGATACAGTTTGAAAACAATTTCACTGTTCTCGTAGTCCAAGGAAGAATTTGTTCTATGCCAAGCAAAAATCTGTAAAAACAACGCAAATTCTACGTTCCGACAATGGCAGCCAGTCACGTGATCTTGTAACCGGCTTGCCGGCGCCGCACGGAGCGCCCTCGGGCGGACCAAGGACTAGATAAGTATCTTGAGTTTTCAAACTAGATCAAAGGATGTTCAAAACCAATAAAATTTCGCATTTTTTCAAATTGTATAAAATTTCGCATTTTTTCAAATTGTATAAAATTTCGCATTTTTTCAAATTCTATAAAATTTCGCATTTTTTCAAATTCTATAAAATTTCGCATTTTTTCAAATTCTATAAAATTTTTCATTTTTTCAAACTGTAGAAATTTTACATTTTTTCAAATTGTATAAAATTTCACATAAAATTACAGTTGGGTACATATATCGTACCTGTTGGTTCGCCTCCAGTCAGGGACTTTCTTGATTCTTGTATCTATTTTTCTTTTTCAGTCTCTTTTATGACCAGCTTCTGGGTGTATTGTAAATTGTACATTTAGTGTGTTTAGATTCAGATTTATAACAATTTTTATTTTTTAACAGAAAATATAGATTGAATTTGCAAAAACATAATTATAAAAATCAGATACGGTACTGTAAATGTACCTACAAAGAATATTCAATGAGGAGCAATTTTTTAATTAATCAAACACAACGAATGTAAACAAAGCTGGGCTTGCAGATTTAATTGTGCTCGCTTCTTCTGGAAAATGAAAATCTTCCAGCACTTTGCCCCTACAGTAACAGAAGTATTTCTTATTTGTGGCGCAAGTATGTGCTACACGTTGCGTGGCAACGAGAAGCTGTTTTGAAATGGAGTGCGTATGCAGAGGGTACATTTAGACCCGCATTTTGAAGGGGGGAAAGAAAAACAAAATTGCTCGTCGCCGTTTCATCATTGAGGACATTTAAAATTAAAATTGTTGTATAACAAAATCAACCCAAGAAAAAAAATGTCAATAAATAGTGTATCTAGAATAAAACTCCACGACAAAACACTCGTAGACGCCAATCCCGATGTCATGCTGCAGGAATTACAAGTAGCGATCGACGACGAATTGAAGCAGCAGCAGAAAAACGAAAGAAAACGCAGGGCAACCAAAAAGTTGATCACTTTATTGTTTCAAGGATTAGAAGAAGACAATGTGGCGGACAAAACGAAACGCGTAGTTAGTACACATTAAAATAAAACCATAAATAAATTGTTAATAAATTATTTCCAGATATTTCGGATGAAAGTTTTAACTCGCTTGGTGGTGAATAGTTTGGTAGCGCCGCCATTGGATCAGATGGACGAACCGCAAGACAAAAGCGTGCAATCACGCAGTACATTGCCTACATTCAATGTAAACGCGTACAAAAAAGCGCAAAAAGTGGTCCAAATATCCCAAAAGGTGAAAAATAAAATATGGTAAATAAATAAAATTAGTATGGTGTTTGATTTGTTTTTATTTGCAGGTAAAAAGAATTCTCTTAAAACCGGAGGAATTTCGAAAAGATGAAGAATGCGAATTTATTTACAAAGGCATCTGTCAACTGCCGATTTTTGATGCGTACTCGCAACAGACTTTGATGGATATGTCCCGAGTCATTAATTATCAGTATTTAAAACGTGGCCGTGTGGTGGTCAGACAGGGACAGTTTCCCTTGTGTTTTTACATTGTTTTATCTGGAGTACTTTTGATGAGTGTCGACGAAAAAGACGAAGAGACAGGAAAGATTATGTCGAGGATGGCGGGGGAGCTGAAGGCGGGTGATCCTTTTGGTCAATTGGGTTTGATTAACAACGCTCCGAGAATGTTCACCGTTACAACTAAATGTAAGAGTGAAATATTAAAAATGGCGAATATTTATTTATTTTATTTTATTTTATTTTTCTAGTACCAAGTGAAGTTTTGTGGTTATACAGAGACGATTTCAATCGTTTGCTGCTTGCAAATGCGGCGCACGAATGGAAAGGTCGTTTTGACACGATGTCATCATTTAAATATTTCAAAAATTGGACCGTCAATCAAATTAAAGAGTGCAGCAGTAACAGCAAATTGGTCAAAACGGAAAACGACTCGGTACAATAATTTTAAAAAATTTAAATTTTTTTTTTATTATTATAATTATGATTTATTTTTCTAATTTTATTTTCCAGATTGTGTTGGGAAATGTGACTGGTCGACCGGAGTCTCTTTATTTCATTTCAAACGGTCGATTTCGAATAATCGAAGTGCTCAGATTGATCACTGACACAACACACATCAAAAAACACTTCAATTTGCAAATGGCACCGATGCACATGACATCCAGAGAATTATTCAAGTCTTTGCTACCTTGGCAGACCGTAACACGCAGGTTTCTTCATATAATGACCCTCGAAAAGGGCCAATTCTTCGGCGCGGGTGAAGATCTGCACCGACGGTACATCGTGGCTTGGGGGAAGGCCGAATGCATACAAATCCCACACTCTTACCTGCGACGCAACGATCAGAAAGACTGGGTCGAGCTATTAAAAGACACAATACAAGCGGTACTGCCCACGCACTCTTTCGTGTTTTCTGAATTCGTTGAAAGGGCGACTTGGCGCGCTTATAAACGTAGTTTACTGCAAGATTTGATGAGCCGATCGAAGAAATTAGTGCTAACGCAACTGGAGGACGTTCCACTGTCGATCCGACAAGCGGAAGAAAGGGAAAACTGGAGCACGGTTCAATCATGACAATAACAAACAAGTATTTCTAATAATTATGTTTAGCTAAAATTTTATGTATATTTTAAATATAAATATGACTATCAGCTCATATTAGTGACTTTTGGGGAGTTAATGTGCATTTGTAAACGTGGATGCTCAAAATGGTGAAGCCAAGTGGTTATACAAGCATTTAAAATATCGGTACCCATATTTGAATTTCTTACAAAGATTTATTTCTCTCTCTCGTTTCATTCAGATTTCAGAATGTAGCTTTCCGCTATTCCGCTTCCTAGAAACCCATGCAACCCTAAATTAATGACATGTTCTTTGTGGTAGTGGTACAGCAAAAACGTACCTATAAAAAAATCAAACTAAAATCGTTAAACATTTTGGTTTCTTATTTCAAACATTATACAAATTGCTACAGGCTATAAAACATTTCACATCACATTGAAATATACAAATTTTCTATCGTGTCTTTTACTTTTTTTTAAAAAAAAAAAACCTGTTAACCAAATGTGACTACAATTTTAAAAACTCCTCTTCACGTCACCGCTTTAGCCGGAGACAACGCTGCCATGTGCTCTGAACTTCCTTCAACAACTAAAAATATTAATAATTAATCAAACTATTCAAGTCGTTTGTTTGTTTTTTTTTTTCAAATGTAAAGTGTCACCTTGTTGATCCATATTCCATCAAGGAGACAATACTGCAAAATAATATGGCTTTCTTTACTCGGATCTGCTTCACGCATTTCCAAAACCTATTTATAAGACAAACATTATTATATCTAATTTATTTTTAAAAAAAATTTAAAAACTACTTTTGCCGTGCATTGATGATAGAAATTGAATTTTTGATGATGCACTTGACTATACAACCACACCATATCCGCGCATCGTGAACACAACTTAAATTGAGTAACCCCGTCGCCAGTTATCGGTTGCGTGTACGCTAATGTCACGTCATCGTAATCCAACCTCGAGAATATAGCTTTCTTAAGCATTTCTTGTCGCTGACAGACATAACACGAATCCGATTGCTCCGAGAATCCACTTACGGACAAACGAGGACTCCGTTCAATCGTTTCCTAAAAATGAATCAAAAAATTATTTTCTATATAAAAGTAAAACCCATCAAATAACTCACCCTGAACTGAGGTAACCAAGAAACTGTGTCCAAAACTTGTTGTTTACATCTCTCGACCATTGTGTCGACAACATTGACATGCGACAAGAAATATTCGTCTTGTTCTTTGATAATTTCAGATATAAAATTCGGATCCAACACTTGACTAATAAGTGTTTGCAGATACACTTCGAAACTCTCCTTTTGTGGAATGAATTCAATCTCCGGCTCCGGCGCTTCCAACGCGTTATTGTCGACCTCACTGTTGCAATCGACTCGTTCCCATTCGACAACAACCGTACACTTCTTACTTTGTACTAAACGCACTTGTATTGTTTGATACTGCGCTCTACTATTACACGTCCAACCGGCATACTGAAACAAAATCAAAGAATTAAAAAAATCAACAAAAAAAATCAACAAAATGATGGTTATTCCACGTACTGTTGATTTATTCTTGTATAAAACTCGTCCATCCTGTTCAAACGCCTCGAACTTCTGCAAAAGTGCTTTACCGTCCACTCTCCAAATGGGGGGATGTTCCTTCACCATATCTGCCACCGCCACCACAAAATCCCCTAGCTGAATTACCAATAATATGTCATCAATCAATTTATTTCCCATTTAATTTCCCTCACCTTTCCAAATCCATCTTGCTCATCCAAACTCCGCGTATCTTCCTCCGCGACAGCCGGAGTCATCGCCATCGAATCGTCCGGTCTTAACTTTGGCGGTCTTCCTCTCCGTTTAGGTATCGGCAACGTGGGCAGGGGTAACGGCTTTTTAGGAATATATTTCTTCTTTTTGTCTTCATCCGAACTCATTATTCGCGCTTTTGGCTCCTGAACACAAAAAAAAAAAAAAAAAAAAAAAAAAATATAATTAAATTTTAAAACTAAAAACAAAAAAAAAAAATAAATAAATAATTCACCGATACTTTGTCCAATGGTGTCCACGCGGGATCACAATCCGAATCATTTCCGTCTTTATCCGAGTCCGAACTGACGTACGCTTCATTCCGCCTTTGCATCACAACCTCTTTACATTTCCTCATCGACGCCCTCCTCACGGGGGTCCCCGGTGCCACAACATTATCCATTTTCTCCTTTACGTCACAACCATCTTCGACTTCCATTTTCACTTGCGATTTCCGTCTCCTTCCTCGCCCTCTCTTCGCCGTTTGCACATTGCCACTATGTAGCCCTACCAACTTAATCTTAATCGGGTTCTGTTTCTCACTTTCATCGTCCCTCAAATGTCCATTTCGACTCTCGGCCGCTCGCTGCACTTGTTCCCGAACCGCCGTCCCCTCTTCCTCGCCGTCCGACAGCCCCTGGATGGCCGAATGCACCAAAGATTCTAATCCCATCGGACTAAAATCGTCATCCGACGAAAATTTCGGCGCTTCCGGATTCGGCACCATCACTTCCGATGGATTCACGGTGCCCGGAGTCTCCTTCTTCGCGAACACTGTCGGTTTAAGAGATTCGAATTTCACATTCTCCAACTTACAATTTGCAGAAAGTCCAAAAAAACTCGAAGAAGCGTTCAACTCGCCACTTTCGGAGCCCGACAGACGTCTACTGGACGACGCCGCACACGCCGCACCACGTCCACGGCCTCTGGTCGACTTCTTCTGCTCCACGAACCCCATCATGGTGACATTTCCCTTAACAAACTTCATGAAAACGTCCTGAAACGAACCGTTGTTCGGCCTCTGAGACCACGTGCCCGGCATCACGGCCGCCCGCTTCTGGTGACGGATGTTACACGCGGGTGGCAGTTCCGCTAGAAAACCTAAATCGTCCTCGATCGACAAGTTTAACAAGGAATTCCTCTTCTCGGGGACGGATCCTGGGTTACTGACGCTCGCGGGGGTCGATGGGAGTTGCGGAGGACTCAAATTCGCCGTTTCCGAAGGGCTCAAGCTGCTCGGGGCCGAAGTGGACGCCCCGTCGTTCGTCGCGGGGTTCGATTCGCTTTGTACATTCTGCGATAAATGATGAAACGCATCCGATGTTTCCACTCCCGACAAATCCATCGGTGTCAATGGGGACGTGACGGGCGGATGATGCAGTGGAACGGACAATGGCGGCGCCATTTTGTGACTCAATTTATTCGCCTGCACGGGTGTCATGGGCGTGATCCGCGGCTCGTTCGAATCTCTTCTACTGCGCCTTCGTTTCCGTTTCCGTTTCGAGTCCTCTTTGCCGTCCTCCTCCATTTCCTGCAATGGCACATTGAGCTCCAAATTATTCGCAGCACTCGCTGGCGCCGCGTTGATCGGCACCTGTGGACCGCCGTAGACGGAAGTCGGTTCCTCCATAGAGATCCCGTTGTTGTTGTTGTTGTTGATGTTGTTGTTGTTTATCATGCATTGGGTCAATGGCGGAGTCAGCAATTTATTATTTTTATCCAAATTCGTCATCATCGGATCGTACGTGGTGGGCGTCGGGACCGACATTGGATACATCGGGCCGAGTCCGGTGACCCTAGCTGACCCGTGGTTCATTTGCGATGCTGAAGGTGACGGATATTGATTTTGGCATGTTAAAGATGGCGGTGCGCCTTGGGTTTGTGCTTGTAGAAGCGGCGTCGTTCGTGCTTGTTCGCTGCCGTTGAATTCCATCGCGCTCGGCATTTGATTAGCGAGAAATGACTGCGAGTGCGTCGGAATGCTCGGAGTGGTCGGGAACGTCGAGTAATTGGATAAATCTCTCGGATGCGAGGGACTCGCTGAGGAGACGTTGGGGATGACTTGTGGACTGCGTTGCAGGATGGCACTTTGATTGATGCTCGGTGCGGGTGACCCCTGCGAAGCGTTCGAGGCGCTCTGGGGAATGCTCGCCGACACCGATGTGACTTGGTGCTGCTGCTGCTGCTGCTGCGAAAAGATTTCCGACGTTTGTTTGATGGTCTGAGTGGACGCTGGTCCGGCGCAGGGACTCTGATGTTGATGAGGAGGCGAGAAAATGTCTCGTTTGTCTCCATGGACCTCCAATGGTGGAAACTGCGCATGCGTTAAATAATTTTGCGGTAAGAGAGCCCCTCGAGAGGTCCCGTGGTAGACGCCGACCCCGTATTCCGGCGAAGATTTCAAAGATCCGAGTGGAGGAACCACTTCCGGTTGCACCGCTGCCATGATCAATGCTGGGGAGCGGGAATTGTTATCTAACATGGCTCCTTGAAGACCCAAAACATTCCTGTAGCCAGCATGTTCCTCCATGTACATGGTATTCGATTCGGAACGCGGTTTGTTTGATTGCGGCTGATTCTGGTGCGGTTTCGGTGTGGACGAAGTGGGCGTGTTCGCATTGGATCGATGCATCACGGTTTCGTGCGGCAAAACGCCGAATGGACTCGATGGCGTCGGCATTATGTCCGGTGCACGCCACGAATGCGGGGACGACTGAGAATTGAAGAGTCCGCTGCTCGCCATGGCTCCGATTCCCGATACTCCCGACGTGGCGTTCGTCACTGGCAAATTAGCAGATCGTCTCGAAAATCCTCCTCTCAATTCATTAATTTCCGTTTCTTTGCCCAAATTCTTAAAAATTGCGCCCGAGTGCGGATGCGGTGCCATGTTGAGCGGCGTCAATGGATGATGACCTTTATTCGTTGCAGGAAACGATCCCAGCATTGCATCGTGGTACGAAGGGCTCAACAGATGATTGGCCGTGTTGACAAATGATGGATCCGTGTGCGCGACACCCTGAGACGCGGCGTTTATGGTATGATGGGTGGGTAATAGCAATGTTGATGCACCTGGTGCGGCGTAACTGGCCATCGGGTCTTGACGAGGTAAATTGAGCTCGTTTAATTGACCCGTTTGGCTCAAAGGATTCGTTCCTGCAGTTCCTAATCGCGGGTAATGTTGACCGCCGTAAGCTGACCACGGCCCGGGATGTTCCATTGTTAATGATGGTGAACTGACAGAAAAGAAAAAAAAAGTTATTATTATTAGTTTATTGCACAGTGTTTATTAAGATACGTACGTTTTATTTATGAAGATTTGATGATTCTTAGCCTTTGTTTAATTGATGAAATCCCATCAGATGGTGTACTATGATCATTACGGGCAGCAATTGACGGACAATTGAAGCACCATGATCAATGCAGATGGAGCTGTTGACACGATTGTTCGGAATATGACGATTTGTATTCGTTTACATGAAGATGGGATGAGTTAGGTGTGGCTGTTAAGATGAGATTTTTACGTTTCGCACCTCGTTTTCGGAAGTTTAAAGCGATCGTTTCATTTAGTTACCTCTTTTCGAGAACAAATTCCAGTCTAGTCGCCATTTTGATTGGAAGACAATTCTGTGGTTTGGAGTGTTTATTTTTTATTTTTTTATTTTTATTATGATCTATTTTTAGGTTTAATTTTTTAGTTCATTTTATTTTTGGAAGAAATTGTTCGAAAAATTTATTTTTGGGAAAAAATATGGATTTTAACTGCTATTTCCATCTAGTGTCACCGCGCATGTTCTTAGTAACTAAAAAAACTGGCACAGGGTGACGCTACACTTGGTTTTAATGTTTTTAGAATGTTTTAAGACAAATATATGTTCAACAAATTAAACGATGGCTATCATTTCTTTTTGCTGGTGTTTTCACTTTTCCAATAAATTATTTATCTCTGAATTGTTTCGGTTGCTAAATTGTTACGTATCCACACAATTCAGATTGTCTCAGTCACGTGCAACCCATCGACCAATGACAGCGCGGCTCGCGGAGCACATGACGAGCGAACACAGACAGTCACGATTTTTTTTAAAGTACTGATAAGATTGATTTTATTAAATTCGTAACCCTTTCTTCGTTAATATTTTGGAAAAAATTTTCAATCTGCTGAAAAAAATCCAAAACCGAATGATTACCACGCCAAGTTAAGCGGGGAAATGCCCGGATGTGTCGATCTCAGAATTCGTTTTCCGTCGGAACAAAAGCAGACGCGGTTTTGATTAATCTGCTTCCCTCATGGAAGGTATGTTAACTAATAACTACCGACATAAAGAATCATTGTATAATAAGGTGCTAATTAGAAATGAATATGTAATTCGATTGCAGATATTCAATCGTGGTGGCGAGTTCCCACGATCGCCCACTTTTGCTCCTTATTCCGGGCTGCCTTTAATTTACTCGACTTCGACATAGAGGTAAGAAATTAAATTCAAAATCAACAATTTTTTGTTTACATTTTCAAGTTCGGCTGAAACGAACGACTGAAACGTTTTTTATTGCGCGATTTTAAATGGGTCACGCTGGCCCGTACATATATTTAGGCCTAGCTATTGAATACACTTTGATGTTTTTATTTATTTATTTTTTATTTTTATTTTATTTTATTTATTTGTTTATTTTTATTAATAGGAATTAGAGGAGGCATTGATTCAAGAGACAAGTGACGATTCGCCTTCGTCTTTTTTGGAGAATCTTGTTGTACGGTTGCTAAGTGGTTATTATCAACGTCAGAATTTCAAGTATTTATTTTTTTATTTTATTTTAATTTGAAATTTTATTCGAAAAATAATTTTGAATTTGTTGTTTTTTCAGTTTAGATAATTATCACAAAACTCTTCGTGAGTTTGTTAAGCGACGATGTCCTCATTTGGAAGGTGTTTTAAATGAAACAACTTCATTCAACTGTCTTATACTTAAGGACAAAGTTGAAATTCTTCACAAACTTTGTGATGCACGATTAGATGCGCCTGATGTTGCTGAAGTTTTAAAAGTAAAATTAATTTGATATATTAATAAGAAATATTTAAATTAAGATGATTTTTTTATTTGTTTAGAATTTAGAAGCTGATAGTCTTCGGGTTGAGCCACTCGGTAGTGACGCAGAAGGCAGAGTGTATTGGTATTTTTATGGTACAAGGTTATACCGAGAGGAAACTGAAGCCATAGTTCCAGAGACCATGTAAATTACACCCCCCCCCTTCCCTCCCCCCAAAAAAAGAAAACTAAAATAATTTTTTATTATTATTTTTTTGCAGAAAAAAGAATAAAAAAGTTACTAAAAAGAAAGAGAAAAAACGAAAACGAGGCAGAAAGAGAAAAAATGCTGAAATGTAAAAAAAAAAATTCGACAAATTTTCTTTTATTTTTTTAATGTTAAAATTAATTATTTCTGTTATTCAGTGAAGAGATTCCTGAACCAGAGCCAACACCACCTCCTCCGCCGCCGCCCCTTGAATGGCGAATTGTGTGTTCGACCGAAGAGGAATGGAAAGAATTGGCCGAAGGCTTTCGTAAAAGCAAGAATAAAAATGAACGGGATCTTCATCGGACGTTAACCTTCGATTTTCTTCCGGAAATCAGTCGCATGATTGAAGAAAAACAAAAAATGGCTAAAAAGAAATTGATCGAAATGGCACCGCGACGAGCTTCGAGAAGAATTGAAATTTTGAAACAACATAAAGAAGATAAAGAGAAACAAGTTCAAGCTGCTGTTAAGGAAGCTGAAGTGCGTAAAGAACGTGTTAAGGAAACCAGGATGAAAGAAGACCGGCAGTTAGATCGATTCATGGCTAAAGAAGGTGTTACATAACAAATAATTATTTTTGTAAAAAAATTATTTATTCATTTTAAAATTTATCATTAAGATCGAGCAAGGAGGGCCCGACAGAGAGCGCAACGATCTTATCAAGATGATAATTCGTGCGTGATGAATAATTCGGGTCGCTATTCACCCGATTCCTTCAGCCAATTTGATGAAACTGAAAGTAGACTTGTTTCGGGAATGCTAAAAAGTAAATTATTTTTAATTTTATTCCATAAAGCTTATAATAATAATAATTTTTTTTTTTTTTTAATTTATAGTTTTAGAAGTTCTTCGTTCGCACACTGACTCTTGGCCGTTCGCTCAACCGGTGGATGAACAAATTGCCCCTGATTACTACAACGTGATAAAAGTAAATTTACTATTTGCAAAAATTGATTTTAATTAAGTTCTAACATTTTTTTCTGTGATTTCTAGCAACCTATGGATTTATCGACGATAGAAAACCGATTGAAATCCGGGGAATACGTAATCGTTTCTCAATTTGGCGATGACGTTAGATTAATGATCGATAACTGTCGTAAATACAACGGAATCGATAGTGATTACACCAAGATGGCCGAGAAATTAGGCCGAGCATTCTCTCGTGCAGTACAAAGATATTTTCCAAGTCCGACCAGCGAAGGAGAAGACGAAGACGGTTTTCTAGACGTGGACGGAGAAGATTCGTCCGACCCCTCAAAACCGAAAATCGATGGAGCCAGTTTCCGACCGCGACGACAAGCGAGTTTGCGGGCCATCAAAATGTTGGCGCACGTAGCCGAGGACGCCTTGAAGGACTCGAACAACAAAAGACGCGGGACCAAGAGAAAGACGCGATCGCCCTCGTACAGCGACATGTCGGATTCATCATC
This sequence comes from Strigamia maritima, assembly GCA_000239455.1. Lineage (NCBI taxonomy): Eukaryota > Metazoa > Arthropoda > Chilopoda > Geophilomorpha > Linotaeniidae > Strigamia > Strigamia maritima. The sequence goes on from JH432114.1 coordinate 168,303, forward strand.
CGAGTCACCGGACGAAGTTTTACATACAAACATCATGCCACCGACGCGCAATTATTCCCAGGCGAAAGGGAATTCGTTTATAGTCAAAGTGGATCAATTCGCGAATAACGTAGGAACTAAAAACATAGAAAAAATGAAAATGGATTTGGTGAACAAAATTTCGAACACGCAGAGCCCAACCGCTCTGCAGTTCCGAAATATATACAAAAAATCCCTAGATCAAGATAACAATACAAGAAACGTGCTTGTAATCGCGAACTCATCATCAACAACAACAACAACCCCGACCGTCACTAAAGTATCTATTCCCATTCAACAAAGCATTATCAATTCGAGCCCCGCTGCGATTCCTGTGAAGAAACGAGCCGCTTATTACATTACGACAACTCAGAACTCGACTCTCGGCACCGCGACACCCGCACAGGTCCAGAACACGGCCCGGGCCGTCATATCTTTGCTCAAGAAACCCGTCGTGACTCAGCGAGTGAACAACGTCACCACCGAGGCGTCCAACATGAGCATCGCCGTGACGGGGCACGTTAGCACGGCACCGGTTGTTGTGATGTCGTCCAGCCCGACGCTCGGAACGATCATAAACAGAACTCAAGTGGCGACTACGACTACGGCTACACCGACCCAGATCCAATACACGCTTTTGCCGGCAAACATGGTGCCGTTAACGGTCCGAGCAGCCAACGTGCAGACACAGCCGCAAGTTTATTTCTTGCAGCAACAGGGAAATCAGTACATTCTCAAGCCGCAAGTGGTGTCACAAGTGAATGGGACTCAATTGAATACACAACTTTTACCTGCCGGTCCTCATAAGACGCTGGTCGCCTTAGCTCCAATTGCTACTTCCGGTTCCTCTTCATCTAACATGCCTCAGTATTTAAATTTTTTTTTTTTTTTTGTACTCACTCAGGGAAAATGAGTTGTTTTGACTAAATTGTTTTTTTTTTTTTTATTTTTAATAATTTGATTCTGAGTTGTGATGTTGAAAGGGGACATCTAATTAATTAATTAATTATTCATTAATTATTTTTTATTATTATTATTTATTTATTTTTTTTTTGTTTTAATTTTTAATTATTTGTGTTTTGTCAATTATATATATTTGAAAGAAATAATAAAAAGTCAACTTGGGAATTTTGTGCGCTATTGATTTATTCGAGAGGGCGCTCGTGTTCTGGTATACGATAAAATTCCCCGGATGAAGCCACCATCCGATGGCGGACGGCGACGCATGACGAGTGCATGATAACGTGAAGACGGCGGTTTAATTGGCCGCCCCACCGCCAATATGCAGAAGGAGAATGCTGCACCTTCCGAAATTCATCACCAATTCGTGGGCCCGTATAGATTGGAGAAAACATTGGGAAAAGGACAAACAGGTATGTCGTTTGCTCGTTTATTGAACGCCTAGCTACCTTTTCACCCCTCCCACTCGCATCCACTACCCACCCGATCCCCATAATGTCTGCCGCACCTAATTGGTTTTTTTTTTTTTTTTTTTTTTTTTTACACGATTTGTATAATTTTGCGAGTGGTTTTGTATAAAAGGTAGACACGTTTCGTTAAGGTCAATTTAAATTCCATTATGGCGGCCTTGAATGATTCGGGTATTTCCATCAGTGCGTCATCCTGGCGTACTGCTGGAAAGCTCGAGAGGGGTGCTTTTAGGTCGGCTTTGCTGCGAGGTCTGGTTTAAATTCTCTACTTTTTGTATTTTTTTTTTTTTTTTTTTTTTATTATTTTATTTTTGCACTTATGATTTAATTAAGTGGTTCTATAGATGGGAGATGAAAGGGGTAATAGGATTTATCCGCCTTATTTGCTGCCCGCTCTGGCGGCAGTGAAGCAATTTGGGGTTTCTTTCATCTATTTTATTATTATTTTTTCTTCTTCTTGGATAAAATAGGGTTGTAGTTTTGTAAGTTTTTTTTTTTTTTTTTTTTTTTTATTTTACATTATTATGAGCTAAGAAATTACATTTTAAATTTTTAATCGATCGATTTAATTTTCTTTATGTGACCCCATTTTCCCTCTCCCTCTTTTCTGTGTGCTACTTTTTCTTAGAGTATAACATAAATCTTGTCAAAAAGAGGGGGGATAACATCGATTCAGTTTCTAATTTCTCCAGACAAATAACCCATTTCCTACGTTTTTGATTACGGAAATCCGATAAAATATTGATTTCTGTTTGATTTATCGATCACTGGGTGTTAAAACATTAATAAAAACCATTTTTATCTATAATTAAAAGAAAATAAAAAAGATTTTTTTATTTTTTTTTATTTTTTCATTTTTATTATTATTTTATTTTTAGTTGGAATTGCATTTCATTTCAGTCATCGAATGTCGGAGGTATATGATGGATGTGTGATTATTGGGTTATTTCATTTCAGGTTTGGTAAAGCTAGGCGTGCACTGCATTACGGGTAGGAAGGTCGCCATTAAAATCATCAACCGGGAAAAACTAAGCGAATCTGTGCTGCAAAAGGTTTGTGACTTTTGCTTTATTTTTGTTTTCTTTGGTAATTCAGTCGAAGGAAATGCGCGGCACGTTTTTGGAAAATCGAATTAGTGTTAATCGATTTTCGAATAGATCGTTAGTCGATTCGATTCTATTTTCGCCTTTCGGCCATGATTTAATTATCGTTTTAATGGAGAGATTCATAACGTGTTGATTTAATTATTTATTTATTTTATAATTAATGTGCAGGTGGAACGTGAGATTGCAATTATGAAATTAATAGAACATCCTCATGTTTTGTCATTGACGGATGTGTATGAAAATAAGAAATATTTGTAAGTTTATTGCTATTTTTTTCTTATTTCTCACGTTTTTATCATTTAATTACGTCGTTTTGTTAGGTACCTGGTGTTAGAACACGTTTCCGGCGGTGAATTGTTTGACTATCTGGTGAAAAAAGGACGATTAACACCTAAAGAAGCACGGCGCTTCTTTAGACAAATAATTTCAGCGTTGGACTTTTGCCACAGTCATTCGATTTGGTGAATCCTAAACAAAAACAAAAATAAAAAAAATAATAATAATAATAATTTAAATTTTTATTTATTTATTTCTTAAAACAAAAGCCATCGGGATCTAAAACCAGAAAATCTTCTATTGGATGAAAAAAATAATATTCGAATCGCAGATTTCGGCATGGCATCTTTACAACCAGACGGTTCGATGTTGGAGACAAGTTGTGGATCTCCTCATTATGCATGTCCAGAAGTGATTCGGGTAATTGAAAAAAAAAATCTAAGCTAATCTTTTGCTTAGACAAGTGCATCATTCTTAATGACTATTAATTTTGCTAATAGGGGGAGAAATATGATGGACGACGTGCTGATGTGTGGAGTTGTGGTGTAATCCTTTATGCTCTATTGGTGGTAAATTGTTAAATTATCTGAAATGAAAATTAAACAAAATTAAATGATTTTTTATTATATTTTTAGGGTGCCTTACCCTTTGACGACGACAACTTACGGCAGTTACTAGAAAAAGTAAAACGAGGCGTGTTTCACATTCCCCACTTCGTGCCACCTGATTGTCAAAATCTTTTACGCGGAATGGTGGAAACCAATCACGAAAAAAGATTTACGGTATAAATTCACTTTTGTTTTCTTTTTACTAACTTAAATAATAATAATAATAATAATAATAATAATAATAATAATAATAATAATAATTATAATAAAAATAATTGTGATAAAAAAAATTATTTTACAAATTATTTCTATGCTTCTGGATTCTGACCAAAATAGATTTCTGACATCAAGAGGCATCCTTGGTATTGTGTGTAAGAGACTTGATTAATTGCATCGGAAATTAATATTACAGCATGCTCATTTTTAACACATTTTAATTATTCATTTTGTTAAATTTTAAATTAACTAATCGATTGATTTTTTTTTGTTGCAATTTTTAGAGGCGGTAAGGGAGAACTAGAAATGGAATTACCTATGATACAGGTAGTGCAGGTAAATCTCAATTTTTTAATCCATTTCCCGCCATAAAAAAATAAAAATTGAAATTTATTGTTGCCAATCGTCGCTAGTGGTCAGGCCGAATTAAATTGGTTGATATTTGAATTTTTTTTCGTGTTTCCAGACTCACGTAGTTCCATCGGCGGATGCATTAGATCCAGACGTGTTACACAGCATGTCACATTTGGGTTGCTTCCGTGATCGGGACAAACTCATAGAGCAATTGCTCAATAGCTCGTAAACATATGAGTAATTATCTGATTAAAAGCAGAGGCGACCAATTAAAAGATTATTTTTTTTCAGACATAATACCGAAAAAGTCATCTACTTCCTACTACTGGATCGAAAGCGAAGAAAACCTAGTTACGAGGATGAGACGGAAATTATCATCCGCAACCGAGCAGAAATTGCTGCAGGTCGAGAAAATGAAGAGAAAATGCAACTAAAATCATTTTTTATTTTTATTATAATAATTTTTATGTTTAGGCGTCGATCCTCCTCGTAAACGCATCGATTCCGTAATAATCAACGGTAAAGCCACACCTAAGTACACGTACGATGTACTCAGTGATGGGTCTCCTATAGCCTCACGCAGATCATTACACAAGTAATTAATGAAAATTCAAAATTTTATTTTTTTTTTTTAAATATTCGTTTATTTTTTTATTTTTTTTTTTTTAGCCGTGTGAGACGGGGGAGTGCTAATTCTCTCATACCAAGTCCATGTCCATCGCCAATGAATAGTCCTAAAATGGCTGTTAGAGGGTTGCCTGAAGATAATAGTCCATTAAATACTCCTCCAAGTTCACCCGCACTCACTCAGCCTCCTCATTGGAAGATGCGTTTTAATAGCATCAAAAACAGTTTTTTGGGGAGTCCTCGATTTCATCGACGGAAGTTACAAAGTAGGGTTTGGAATTCAATTTGATTTGGATGTTAAGGTTAAATTGTTTTGTTTGTTTTAGTACCTTCAACTTCGGATGAAGTGAGTGGACTCACGCCGGAATCATCGCCAGAGTAAGTGAAGTTTTTGTTGGCTATTTGTTTAATTGGTTTGTGTCCTTGATGTACACGAGGTCGTTAAAGTGATTTGGGTGGTGCCCAAGACCGAAGGGTCAGGGGGAATAATGGTGAATAATGGAAAGAGTTGCCAGATTTTAGTTTTATTACATATATGGCTTGGACAACTAACTAAATTACTATTTTTTTTAAATTTTTTTTTAAATTTTTTTTACAAAAATTGTAATTTTGTAAATTGAAAAAATACAATAAATAATATAATAATAATGTACATACATAATTAAGTGCAACTTTTAAGAGTAAAAGGGGAAATTTAACTTGGTAAATTGAATTAACGATTTTTAAGATTGACCAAGAAGTCGTGGTTCGGAAGCTTGATCGGCACTGAAAAGGACGAAGTTTACACAATAATTGTTCACGACAAGCCGTTGAGTGTAGTGAAAGCTGACTTGGTCCATGCCTTTTTATCTGTAAGACCGCAAATCGATGCGCATGACGCGATAACTGGATTGGATTTGAGCCAATTGTCGTTTCAGATCGCAGATTTGAGTCACAGCGTGACTTCACCCATGTCGTTCCGCGTCGAGTACAAACGTGGTGCAACGGGCCCGGCGGTTTTCCAACGGAATGTCCGATTTCAAGTGGACATCGCTCAGCCTCCCAGCAACGACGACGTCGTAAACGGCGGCACCGTCTTCTGCATCAACTTTACGCTCATCTCAGGAAACGTCCGCCGCTTTAAGCGCATCTGCGAACACATTCAAAGTCAAGTGATCGCCAGGCGACCGCCGTCGTCTCCGAGAGCCGTTCGCAAGTACAATGCGACCGAACTGAGTGAAAGCTCGTCGTGCGGATCCGATCGATCGGACCGACTTTCGCCCACCCCAACTTCCAACTTGGTAAAACATTTTAAAAAAAACATTTAAAAAAATACATTTTTAAACGTTATTCTTATTTTTGTTTATTTTCTATAGACGGACTCTGAGGACAGCAGCGCGAGCGATGTTTTTGACATCCGGCCCCGCGCAACGAGCGGTCACAGACTTAACGAAGGAATCGCATCACGTGGAGCAGTCATGGCCAACGGCCGAAAGGCGTCGCTATCTTTGAGTGGTGGTGGACCTAAGTCACCTAAAGATAAGGTTTGATCGAAGTTTTGCTGCTATTAAGACAGTTTTGTTCGCGGTATTTATTACCAAGTTGGTCTCGACTACGAGGTAATTATTGTGGCCAACGATGAATGGAGTCGGCAAAGCAATTTACCTCTTATTTTAAACTCTCTATTTAACTTGCTTACTGGTAGCTATTTTTCTTTCTTTTCTTTCTGTTTGTAAATATGATTCATTATAAATACTGTAATATTATAAGTTAAAAGTGGATTTTATTATTTAACTCCTTGTACCTAGGAGGAATAAAATGGTCTTTGATTTGCACATATATTTTTATTTATTTCTCAATAATTTATTACTAAAACAATTTTTTTTAAAAAAAATTCGAACAATTTTCACTGCGGACTTGTCACTTCTTGTTCATCAAGTTGTCCACAGATTGTGCTAGTGGATCTTGGCGGCTTTTGGTAATGGCGGCTTTTTTGTTTGTTCAGATCTGTTTGCAGCTTCTTCATCAAATCTGTTAAGTATCAAAAACTGTTTTTTAAAACTTTTATTATTCAGTTGTTCGCCAACTTACAACAAATCAAAATGGCCGAGCTTTTTCGGAACGGTCGCGCGACGAATGCTATTTCGAAATTAAGATAAAAATTAAAAAGAACATTTTTCAAACAAATTTAATTTAATTAACTCTGGTTGTCGGTTATCTGGGATAATTATATCCAATATGTCAGCTATGAGTTTAGATTTGAGAATTCTATCGTGCGTCGTAGTGGCGCCTAACGATGGCGACGCATTCGCTTCGACTAACCAGGGCTTCAATTGGTTATCGATAATTACATCGTATCCATAACACTCGAAGCAGTGGCGCTCATTGATGATGACTCTCTAAAAATAGGAAATCAATCGACCGAAGCTACCGAAGCTCACCCCTTCATCTTCCGCATTACCGACACCGATTTGAGGGAATGAACGAGCAGCCAATGAATGTTATCGAAAAGTTTCCTCGTTACTTCGCTTCCTCGAGTCGATTCCAAATACAATTTGAAGTTATCCACGTTCCATTTCCCACCGTGCAAACTATTGTATTCTTCCTACATGAAAAAATAATAATTGATTACAATTATTTAAATAAATAGTGACATTTATTTTTATTTCTACTCCATGTTTTTGAATTGCCACATTAGTGAGATGTGCAAATACATCGACATGATCGGCATCTCCGTAATTGGCCGAGCAAAATCGACAAAAACCCAATCGTGACACGTAGCATTTTAGTGGGTGAAATGATGTGACCAAAACATAGAGACGTAAATCAAATTTTTTGCCACCGATCAGCAACGGGTTCTCGATGTAGCGTGAAATTACGTATGTTTCGCAGCGATTCAAAGCCGGCATTTGATACTGTGCATTTCTGCGAGTAAATAAAGAAAATTTTTTTTTTTTTTTAAAGAAATAAAATATATATATTTTATACTCTTTCGGTGCTCTCATGTCACGTGACCATCGCTTCAGTTGTGATAATTTATTGATGAGAAAAATTCCAATACCTTGAGCTAATTATATAGGGAATTAGAAAATTTTGTAATTTCTTCAATTAATTATATTACATTTTGCGCTTGGTTTCATAATCCAAGTACTCGTTGGGTTTTTGCGAAATTCTTCGACAAATAAATTATAATCGACGGGTAAAACAAATGTCACTGGGATAAAATCTATAAAAATACGTAATTCAAAATAAAATTCAAAATTAGATTTTATTAGTAGGTATTATTACAAACCTAAATGTATATATCGTCCATCGCTGTCTCTTTCTGCTATTGGATTTCTTTCCTTCTCCAATTCCCTTCTGTATCGTTTAATGTTTTTAACCATCATATCTTTCCGCGTTAATTCGTAATGATTGGGAAAGTGGTTAATAAGCCTGAAATTGCATTAAGAAAATTAATTATAATTTTGTTAATTGGACTAAAATGCTATTTACTGATTATCTCCGAGTCTAAAACCATTTTCAAGTCCAAATATGGTTCTTAAAGCGGTTACAGATGCCCTTTTAATGCATATACCGTATTAATTGTTAATTTATTTTTTAAATTTTTTTAAAATTAACATTGATTCCTTCTACCAATATATATTCCAGTCTTCGTCTGGTTCCACTGAAATCCATCCTCTTCGATCGAAATTTGAAATTAGCACCGACTTATCGAAATCGCAACAAAACTTGACGATATCTGAGTTTTCATCATAGTTTACATTCGCCATTTTCTGTAGCCATGGCAACCGAATAATGCCGGCAAACGCAAGTGTTTGGTTTGGTTTATTAAAATTACCACGAGAGCTGTTATGCTACGTATGGTACTTATGTAATTTAGTGCATATGAAAAATTATCCTATATTTCTTTCTTGCGTGTGAAAAGAACTCGTTAGTGTGAATTATAAACTCATTTAGCGTATTCAAGATTTTTATTAGATTTTTTATTACTGTAACATCTCGCCCTCATTTTCAGGTTTTTCCTTTTCTTCGTTTCAAGGCGAGACAAAGAATTTGGCGGTAATGGAAGTAAATCAGGTAAGAGTTTTAATTTATCTTTAAAAAAAAATCCATTACAAATGTGAGCAAAGCGAGTGATTCCTGATTCGCCTCAAAGTATATTGAATAAATTTTCCCTCAGAACCGAAGTAAGATATTAGATATCGTTGGCTCTGACACTTCCTCCTGGGGCCCCGTGATGTATTTATGGACTTATGGGCCAGATAAAACTGATTTATACAAAGTACAATATAGTTCTATGTGCATTATAAAGTCGTTTGTTTATTTTATTTCGTTTTACATGGGAATAAAGGAGGGAGGAAACGATTTTTAAGGTCAAAAAATTACATAAAACAAAAGAATTGCAAATTGAATAGAAAGTCGAGCTATGTAGTGCTACTTTTCAAATTTGCCACTACAGGTCACTAGCTATCGGGCGAGATTTATCTTCCCAATAAGCTAAAAATGGCATATTTTTATGATGAAAAATAATGAGCTCTTTTGATGAAAAAATTATTTATTCATTTCATTCGATCGAAGAGATTATCGAACAGGTTTGTATTCAAATTCCCCCAATTTTCTCTAATAACTCCCCGTTCTAATAACTCCTTGTACAGATTCTAGTTATCTATGCATTGATTAAAAATTCACCGTAACAACACTGCACATAAATATGGCACCCAAGAATCGATCATTCAGCGCAAAACTGAAACTAGACGCGATTAATTTCGCCGAAACAAATTCAGGCGAGGCAGCAGCAAGAAAATTCCAAGTGGATCCGAAAACAATTCGTGACTGGAAAAAAAGGAAATCCGAACTCCAAGATCAAGCTAGTACACCGCAAGGTTCGAATAAACGACGACTCGACGGCGCAGGAGCGAAATTAGCCAGTGCGCAATTGGAATCGAAAGTGGTCGACTGGATTTACGAATTGCGATCAAACGGAATCCGAGTCTCCAGGCAAATGGTAATGGACGAAGCGCGGAATCTATTTCCAACCATGTCGGATCGAACGACGGATTGCTTCGTCGCCTCCCCGGGATGGCTGGAGAAATTCCTAGAAAGACATCATCTGTCACTAAGACGAAAAATCACCAATCTACATAATGATCCTGTCGACGTTTCGAGCCGATTGCTGAATTTTTTCGAATTTTTAAACGCAGCACATTCGAAATTTGGTTTTGGTGATGCAGATATTATAGCAATGGACGAAACGTCCTCGTGGTTCGGTGAAAAGGATCATTTTACTATTGTTTTATCGGCAAAAGCGGATGGAACCAAATTGAAGCCATTTGTTGTGTTCAAAGATTTAAAATCGACGAAAAATTCGAGTTCAGTGATCGCGGTTTCCAATAAAAACGGATGGATGGATAATAATTTAACGATACAGTGGTTGGATAAGGTTTTCGAGAGATCAGCGCCCCGTAAGAGACTTCTTGTTTGGGATTCATATCGATGGCACATCAGTGCAGCAACGAAAGAACATTTGAGGAAATTCAATACTGCGGTTGCAGTGATCCCGAGCGGATGTACAAAATATGTCCAGGCGTTGGATGTTAGCTGGAACAAACCTTTTAAGAAGATAATGATGGATTTGCACAGCGATTGGAGGGAAAATGGAACAAAATGGACCAATGGTCGAGGCCCAAGTAGATCCCTCTTGATGAATTGGGTCAATAAAGCGTGGAATGGGGTCTCGACTAATTTAATTAAAAACTCGTTTAAATTATGTGGAATTAACGTCGCTAAAGATGGCTCTGAAGATTATCAAATTGCGTGTTTAAAGCAAGAAAAATTTCAATTTTTAGCGAAAGATTTGTTGCAGTTCCGAGCATCTGAAGGACAGGTGCAAGAAATGCTTGAGGAAGAGGATTTGGAGCGATTAGAGATGAATGCAGTTGCTATTAGTGTCGATGATAACAATACTCATTGAAATGAAACATGATATCGCTTTTTATTGTGAAATTCGTATACCGTAGTAACAAAAAGCAGATTGTTCGAGAAATAATTTTTTCCGAATTAAAAAAAATATATATTAGTTAAATAAACCGCGTTTTGTGTATATATAAAAAATTAAATTCTATGGGATATCTAAGAAAGAGCCATCGTCAGGGAACAATCCCGTTCCACTATTTTGCATCGATTGCTGCGATTGAGATATCATGTTTCCGGGCATATTCCCAGGGTTCATCTGTCCACCCGCGGAGATCTGGGCTCGGTGCTGCATCATCATCTGATGTCGCAACTGCTGCGCTTGTTGCTGCGCCTGTTGCTGCGCTTGTTGCTGCTGCTGCAAATCGGAACATAATGTCAGTGAAACGACTCAAAACAGTGACAATTCACATTCATACTTGTAATAAATGTCTCAATTGTGGATTGTTAGTTGCAGCCCCTGGTTGAGCATGCATAATTCGCTGATGCTGGTGCTGATGCTGATGAATCTTAAAAAAAAAAAAAAAAAAATAAAATAAAATAAAACTTAAAATTAAAGATTAAAAAAAAAAAAAAATAAAATAAAAAAATATTGTTACCATGACAGATTTTTGTTGCTGTTCTTGCGCAGTTTTGAATTGCAATTCTTTTTGCTGCGCAGCTTCCAAAGTCTGTTGTAACTGTTGAATTTTCAACAAATTTTGTACTCTTTCAGCCTCTAATTGCGACAGGGGTGGCCCAGCAGCTTGCCCTCCGTTCATATTGATAGTGGTGGTTCCTCCACTAGCACCCTGGTTGGACTGGGCGATGAGAACTCCACCGGTAGAAGCTCCGGGTTGATTACCAGGTTGCGACGAACTGGTGTTCATTGATTGCATTTGTTGAGGAGCTGTGGACCCTGCTGAAGTGTAAATGGCAGCGTTTGGTGCTTGTCCCTGAGGAGCTGGAGAAGATTGTTGTTGCGGAAGTCCTTGATTGGGTGTTCCTTGTTGAATTATTTGTTGTTGCTGCTTGACAACTTGTTTGTTCTTGTGAGACGTGATGGCCATGCGAATGGCGCTCACTAGTCCAGTTTGATCGTTTGGAATAAATCCGATGTAAGCACGTTTCTCGGGCGCATACAATAAAATCATTACTCTAATGTCACATTGCGAATTTGAAAAATGAACGCAACCAGCCTAAAATATAAAATATAAAATAATATAATATTATTATATAATAAAAAAGTTAGTTTCAATTTGATTTAATGACTTACAAATCCATTGCTCATCACTTTGTTCAACGTTTCCAATGCCTCGTTTGTACTTGTGAATTGGAATACAACATTCCTAGAATTCTTCAAATACAAACCACCGAACGATGACACCAGTTGTTTTGGAATTAACTGCATGATTAATTTCTTTGGCCATTTGTCTGCATTTCTATAAAAATCGCCAACAAAAAAAAAAAAAAAAAAAAACAAATTTAAAAAAAAAAAATTCTAAAACAATTGATAAAACTCACACTTCGGTTTCACCACTCGGGCAAAGATACGATAACACCTGACACGGAACTGCCCTTGTCACTTTGCTACTCGAATCGTTCAATGCCTTTGCTTTTTCTTGCCATTCCAACGTCCCTGACCAGATACTTCTTCGTTCCTTTTGAGCACTAACTTGCAATGGATTTCTAATTAAAAAAAAAGAAAAAAGAAAATTCAGTTAAAATTAAATTAAATTTAATTTTAATTAATTATTTTTACCCAATTGCCTGTTGTCCTATCACTTGATTCCCCATTGCATTAATGGCTTGACCGCCCATTGCTGTCATGGGACCTGCCGATGATTGTTGTGACTGCTGGGACTAAAAAAATAAAAAAAATAAATTAAAATAAATACAAAAAAACGCAAAAAATAACCCACTGAAATAGTCATAGGTGCAGAAAAATTCGCCTGAGATTGGGGTAATGTGTTCATCGAATTAGCCATCGATAACTGCGTTTGAAGCGTTGATGGTTGATTATGTTGCACGCCTTGTCCAGATTGTGGCGCTACAATTCAAAACAACATATTGTCAACAAAAAAATCAACAACAACAACAACTCTTATTACCATTAGAATGTTGTCCTATCGTCTGATTCGGCACCATATTGGGCGCCATTGGTCGATTCATATTCATCTGTGCATTGCCGCTATTCGCTATCGGCCCCTTCAACTGATTCAAAAGATGCGACATGCCCTGTGGTGGCTGTGCAATCCCCTGAGGCCACGAACTTCGAATTCCCATCGGTGACTGCACTTGATTGGGGCGAGGCAGCCCCATCCCACCACTGTCCATGCCCGGTAGAGGCCCTTTCGTGTTGATAGTGACGTTTGGCGGATTGGGTTGATTGAGAAACGATGTGGAGGACGGTGCGGAATTGAAGGATCCCGGTCGCCCGATAACTTGTTGCGGCATATTGGACATCATGGACCTCTGGCTCGGCGGGTGCATCGTGATCATGGATTGAGTCGGTTGTTGCTGTTGGGGTTGTTGTGGTTGTTGTTGTTGTTGTTGCTGCTGTTGCTGCTGTTGCTGCTGTGTTGTTGTTGTTGTTGTTGTTGTTGTTGTTGTTGTTGTTGTTGTTGTTGTCCAGTCTGGACATTTGGAGCTGCTGATTGAGGTCCCATCATGCCCACGTGCTGTTTGAAAGGCGGTTGATTCGGCGGAGAGCCACCTGCCGGCCTTTTCTTGGCTCCTCCAGGTTGCTGGGGACTGGGGACCGAGTGCGAGTTTGCGCCCATTGCTGGGCTGTCAGCTGTGATTGGGGGTTTTGTTTCGGGGAGTGGTTGGGGTTTAGCTTTTGGTTCGAGTGTCGATGGACTGACGGGTCGTTCTTGTAACTGGAACCCACGCAGTAAAATGAGGTGACGTCTGTCTTTAGCGTAGTTTTTCGTTTGCATTACTTGTAAATCGCCACCAGCCTAGAAAATTATAAAATATTTAATTTAATAAAATGAATATTTATTTTTATTTGTTTTTAAAATTACTTTATCGTATAGTTTCAATAAAGCGGGTATTTTTCGAGGTGATATTACTGTCAAATTAATTCCTCTCTGAAATACAACAGAAAAATGAATTATTTTTTGATAAATAATGTGAATATTAACCAAAACTTACTTCACCCATTAATGTAGCTAATTGATCAGCCATATAACCGATATAGTTCTGACTTTCAACACATGCCAATGGGTAAGGCGGCGAGTTACAAATTAAAATACAATGTTTTTGAGTAGTTACGCTATAATTAAAATAAAAAAATAAAATAATTAGAAAATAATTTCACTGAATAACTAAATGAATCAACCTTGGTTCTCGTTGTGCCTGAAAATCATCAAATACTTGAAGAGATGTACCTAATCCTTCAGCTATGTGACTGTGGCCTTCACCAGCACCTCCAACAAATCTAAAAATTATACAAAATATCAACATCCGCGTGTTAATTTTAGTCCCGAGACAAAATAAATTACGGAATTTGATCTAGCCATGACAAAACACGATTTACGCTCGTTGTTTGCGCATAACACGAAACTGCAGGTTCAGGCGCACAATCTGCTGCCATAAACACAACCAAAGCATACATGGTTCCATTGCACTAAAAAAGTAAACAATTTCATAGTAAATTCATACGGTTAAAACCAAATTACATTTTGTTTACATCAAGACCCGCTTCATTGTCATCGCTTGACCCACCATTGAAATACCTATAATAAAAAATAAAAAAAAGTAAAACAATAAATAAAAAAAAGTTTAAAAATGAAACCGAAAAAATAAAATCTTACTCCAAAGTGGGCACAATATAATTCGTCTTCAAACCATCAGCTTGGTCCAAATATGCGCCTAAATTGGCGGTTCCTTCGATCACAAAAACAACATCTGCTGCAGGAGTCACATCTGTCGCTACGACCATTTTGCGTGTGCAGGCAGGTTTACATTACAATCAAAATCTTAAAATTATCTCTTTCTTGGTATTTTCAATACTAATTTCGTGATAACAACTTATTAGGCAGTCATTTAACCTGACTATTCATCTCGAAAGGCCTGATTATGATGGTGCTGATGATAAATGCGTGAATCTTGAATATATAGGTGGCTTTGTTATTGTGCAGGTATTTAGTTGCGACGATGCGCGCTAGTTGTCGCTTAAACCTGTTGTTTGATGACGTAACTTTTGAAGGTCATTGTAAAAATCTCGTAAAATGGCATCAAAAATGTCTCGTAGGTTTTACAGAACTGATGGTCAGCCCGACACAGTCCTCGATCATGGAGTTTCGGCAGCGATGGAGAACCGGTGGCTTTTTGAAGTATCATGGGAAGTGGCGAATAAAGGTGAGTCAATCTGAATTGCAAGGGGAATTAAATAATTATGGGTAATGTGAAGAATTGGAATGGGGGTCAACCGATCTTCAAAAAAAAAAATTATTTTACGCATGACCGGTTATATGTGTAAGAAATGGAGAGTGAGGAGCTGAAATCGAGTTTGCTGATAAATCTAATCTTATGAAACAGATTGCATTTTTTTTAAAAAATAAATAGTTTAGTTTTATTTTTAAACCACGTGTGACTTGTTACGTAAGTTGTATCATAGCAGACGACGTTAACGAATTTATTTATCATTTTTATTATTATTATTATTTATTTTTTTTTTCTATATTTGCAGTTGGTGGGATTTATACGGTGATTCGATCGAAGGCTGGAATAACGACTGAGGAATTAGGAGATCAATTCACGTTAATGGGCCCTTACAATGAGACATTGGTCCAGACTGAAGTGGAGTTAATTGAACCTGAAGCTGATTTATTTGGTCCCACTATTAATGCAATTAAGGAAAAAGGGTTTAAAGTAATAAAATAATAATCTGGACCTGAGTTTATTTTTATTTGATTTTTTTTTTTTTTTTTTTTTTTATAATTTAATATTAGGTGCATTATGGTAGATGGCTTATTGAAGGATATCCACGAGTCATTTTATTTGAAATCGGGTCCGGAGCTTGGAAATTAGATGAATGGAAACGTGAATTATGGAATGTAACCAATATCGGGATTCCATGGCACGATCGTGAATCGAACGATTCGGTTATTTTTGGTTTTTTAGTCACCATGTTTTTGACGGAGGTATTTTTTAAAAAATATATATAAAAGTGTCGGAAGGACATTTTTATTTATTAATTTTTTAAATCTAGTTTATTAACCAAGCAAGATCTCACAACGAGAGTCCGTTGGTAATAGCTCACTTCCACGAATGGCAAGCGGGAATTGGCCTTTTATTATGTCGTGTGCGACATCTGGATATTGCAACTATTTTTACAACCCACGCGACTTTGCTCGGTCGATATCTGTGTGCAGGAAACGTGGATTTTTATAACAATTTAGATCGAGTATATTTTTAATTGAAATTTACATATTCATAAATATAATATTAAAAAATTATTTAATTTTAGTTTAATATCGACAAGGAAGCTGGTGATCGAGGAATTTATCACCGTTATTGCATGGAACGTGCATCTGCGCACAGTGCTCACTGTTTTACCACCGTTTCAGAAATCACCGCGTTGGAAGCCGAACACTTACTCAAGCGCAGAGCTGATATAATCACTCCTAACGGTTTGAACGTGAAAAAATTGAGCGCTTTGCACGAGTTTCAAAACATGCACGCCATCGCTAAAGAGAAAATCCACGATTTCATTCGTGGACATTTTTATGGCAACTACGACTTCAGTTTGGATAAAACTCTCTATTTTTTTATTGCTGGCAGATATGAATTTAGCAATAAAGGAGCCGATATGTTTATCGAAGCCTTGGCGAGGCTCAACCATTATTTAAAGGTGCAATTTGATATATTTAATATTATTATTATTATTATTATTTAACTTTATTTTTCTTTTCACATTTGAATACAAGTCGGCTGGCTCCGATATGACTGTGATCGCTTTCCTCATTTTCCCAGCAAGAACGAATAATTTTAACGTGGAATCGCTTCGTGGTCAGGCAATAGCTAAACAACTGCACGAAACAATAAATGAAATTCAAACCAAAATCGGTCGACGGATGTTTGAAATTTCACTGGGGTAAAGAAATCATCATTATTATTAATTTTATAATTATTTTATTGATTTTTAAAATTTATTTTAGTGGTCGTCTTCCAACTAATGCCGAATTGTTACAGTCTGAGGATATTGTTAAGTTGAAGAGATGTATTTTTGCAGCTCATGTGAGTTATTTTCGCTAAATAATTTTTTAAAAAATTAAAAATTTTCTTTTCAATTTAGCGAAACTCGCTTCCTCCGATTTGTACTCACAACATGATGGACGATTCTGGCGATCCCGTACTCACAGCAATCCGTCGTACTCAGCTATTCAATAACCGATTGGACCGAGTCAAACTGATCTTCCATCCAGAGTTTTTGTCTCCCACCAATCCCCTTCTCGGCTTGGAATACGACGAATTCGTTCGCGGTTGTCATTTGGGCGTGTTCCCATCGTACTACGAACCTTGGGGATACACCCCCGCAGAATGCACAGTAATGGGAATCCCGAACGTATCCACTAATTTGTCTGGATTTGGCTGTTTCATGGCTGAGCACGTGGCCGATCCCATGTCCTACGGAATTTACATTATTGATAGGAGATACAAAAGCGCTGAAGATTCTGTACAACAATTATCGCAATATTTGTTCGACTTTACGTGTCTGAGCAGAAGACAACGCGTCATCCAGCGGAACAGAACAGAACGCTTGAGTGACCTCCTCGATTGGAAGAACCTGGGCATTGTAATACAAAATTAATCATATCGTACATAATCATACATACCGTATATACTCACGTACAAGTCGACCCCAACAAAAAATGGGTCAAAACGGGTCAAAAACCATTGACCTACGTATAAGTCGAATTGGACCACGATTTGGTCCAACTTTATACGCGAGTATATACGGAGTATTCACAAATTTCGTCCGTTCAACGTTCAGGCCTGCACATTAAACGGACATTAAAATTTGTAAATTTTAAAAATAAAAAAAATGTTTGTTTTTTTGACTCGCGTATAAGTCGAATCGAGGTAAGATTTGGTCTTTAAATCCTCAACTTGTACGCGAGTGTATACGGTACTTTTTATGTTTATTTTTTCTTTCGTACTAGTATTACCGTAAAGCCCGACAAATGGCATTGCATAAAATGCATCCGGAAATATTTGAAGAAGACACAACTTCCGTGGTAAGATTTCCCCGACTGTGACGCACCTCCTATTTACCTTTAACGTTTTTAGCAACATTCCGACTCTGCTTCCTTGCTTTCGGCCTTTTCGATGCATCACCGAACTGGCAAAACCACGCCACCCATTGAGTCTTTGGCTGTTATTACTCGTTGATTCCTTTTTTTTCCTGCTTTCACTAATTCAAGCATTTGTGGTACATCGCTTAACGCTTTCCTAAACGCATTTATTTATTATTATTTTGTGTACATGTATGATAATTTTAATTTCTTTTGTTAATTTAGGCGGCCAGGTTTCGATACCCACGTCCGGTCTCCGAGCCGCCAAGTCCAACCAGTTCTCGTGCGTCCACACCAGCGCCGTCAGAAAAGGGGAGTGACAGTGAAAGCGATAGTGACGAACATCCAGAGGAAAAGGAATTGGTCGAATTAGTCCGCCGGGCCAGTATCACTAATAACAGTTTGATGGCTAATCGATAAAATATGCTGGTTGTTGTTTTTTTTGTTTTTTTTTAAAAATGATGAAATTAAAACGTTTAAAATAATCAAATCCACCAAAATCATGTCTTCAAGTTGACAGTAATTTACATTGTTGTATAAAAAAAAAGAATCTAAAAAAAAGGAATCTAATTCAGAGTTTTATTTCTTGTTATTATTACATGAAAGAATAACAAATTTGACGGGGTTCATCGGGGTATTATTGACTTGTTTTGAGAATTGTTAAAAACTGTGTTGAAAACAGTGTTGAGAAGTTGTTTGCAATATTCCAATTCTTCCTGTTGAATAAAAATTAGAAATAATCAAATCATTCGAAACTGAATGAAGTTTACTAACTGACCAAACATTCCTCGCGTCCTTGTAGCAAGTAAAACCTCGCGTACAAAGTTTCTTTCAGGTGTAATTGGGGATTTCTGCATTCGTTGATGGATTCTGTGTGATTGGTAACGAGGCAATTGAGAGCACTCAGCAAATGTTCGTGTGTCGAATCGTGATCCATTTGTATCAGGGCTACCAATTGGTCAACGAAACCCATTCTCGTTAAAGTATCTAAGTAATTTTAAAAAAATTAATTTAATTTAATTTTTTGTAATTTACAAAATTTTACCTTTGATTTCAGGTTTCTGTTCGCACAGACAGGATATCAAAAATGAGGATTTTATTCTCAATTTGTCAATGTTCGATTGCATCGCACGCAGTAAGTAGGAAAAACCATCTTGTGCCATGAATTCGTCCAAGGCCGCGTTATTGTGTCGAATGAGACATGATAAGCCATACAGTGCCTTAATACGAACTTCAGGTTCGGGGTCATTTTCCAAAAGATCGAGTAACTGTGGAATTAAACCAAATTCTCCAGCGGCTTTTTGACAGTATGGGTTATTCTGTACTAATTCTGCAAATAAATCTGCAGTTTTCATTCTCAAACATGGAAAATGACTGTTCAAGTTAGGCGACAGGATTTGAAAACCACCGATTTTATGGAAATCTGTGGACAGATAAGTTAGTAAAAATAACATCGGATAAATTAATAACACTTGCCATTTGCAAAGTCGAGGTTATCAACTAATTCGAGTAAAAAATCCAGAGCACGTTCATGGTTGACTGCATCAACTTCTGTTTCTGCTCTTGTCTTTAAAACATCGATGGCTTTCATCATCTCTTGTGGAACGTTTATTGTAAGCGATGTCAAAGCTTCTCCTAACCATTCTCGGCGCTATAAAAAATAGAAATTCATCAAAACACGTGCGAATTATTATTTTTTCAATGAAATAAGTACATACTTCGGGGTCCATGGGTTGAAACGTTGGTCTTTCCATTTCATTACCATTGGATGTAGCTTGTACATCCATGGTATATTTCACAAGAGATTTGTAACTTGGTGAGGGAGGTCTGCGCGGATTTTCAGCCATTGTATAGATAACTACACCGTGTGGAATCCAGAAGGGTTTTGGATAAAATAACAACAGACCTGCTTTAAACTTTTAGTGACTTTCGGTTTTTCCAGTTCCGATTTGAATACTGGTTTTTGTTGTGTTTTGTCAGTAGCTAAACATAAGTACCGTAGAAAAAGAAAGATTAATTCTGACGTGTGTTGTTTGAGGGCGCGGTTAGAAGCTTTGAGAATATTCTCGATGTAATAAACACAGTGTGATGAAGTTTTAGGTCATCTTCATGTTTGAAATTATGACCTTTTATGACTTATTAGGTGTGGAACAAAATGCTAGTCGAGCAGAAATTAAGGAAAAATATCAAAAATTAGTTCGACAGGTTACCAATTTTTATTTTTGTTTATTTATTTCCTTTTTTCCTGTTATTAATTGTAAATTAAACTTGGCAGGTACATCCAGACAAACAAGAACTATGTGATTCTAATCATTTTATTGAAATTGATAAAGCGTGGAAAGTTCTAGGAGATGAAGATGAACGTCGACGTTATGATGCTGAGTTATTAGAAAAGGAACTCGAAAATGAAATTTGTATTCAAGAAACTATTGACAGTTCCATGTTATCTAAAGCAAGAGACGTTTTTTATTATCCATGCCGCTGTGGTGATACATTTAGTGTAGAAGAATCGCAATTTAAAGACCATTCGCAAAATGATTTGCTTCTTGGTTGTAACGGATGTTCGTTGTTTATAAAAATTATATTTTCAGAAATAAATGTAAAATTATGAAGTTTATTTATTCAGATTTATTTTATTGTGTTGTGATTTGTGAATGTTTGTGAATGCTGTATAATAAACATGGTAAAAAAAACGGGTAAAAAAATATTAAAGATGGAGGCTAAAGTAGCCGATCGCAGAGTCATCTGTGACTAAACGACGCAACTAAAATCCCGTTCAAAATTGCATGCCGGGAATTGTCCAAGTAAATGGCGGAGGTAATTAATGTTTGTGTAAAGTGTTTATGTATCTTTCGTCGAATTATTGATGTTCAGGCCAGAAGTATGCGATTTTAGAGTGCAAGGGAATACTTCGTATGAACTGATCATCTGAAATGGACGTTTATGAAACGCTTGTAAAATACACTGAGAATCAAATTCGCAAATTGTGATTGAAGTCTAAGAAAAATCAAAGTAATTTTCTTTATTACAAATCTTGTATTTCATTAATTAGTGTATATGTCATAATCAGTGTGATTTGTTGTATACTGTACTGTGCATGGTTTGTACGGCTTTATTTATATTGATTTAACCACAAAAATCTGAAAGTATCAATTTTTTATTTTACAGGATTTTTTGCAGCTTTAAAGCGCATGAATTCCGAACGAATTTGAAATGGATTCGGATGAAGAAATCATCAAAAGAAGAAATCATAGTATTTTGAAAATAGAATCATCATCTTCATCGGAATCTGAATCAGAATCTGAATCAGAGGAAGAAATAGAAAACAGAGAAATTCAAAATGAAACTGTAAATGACGATGAGGATCAGCAGCAAGAATCTGAAAATTCAGGTATTACGTCCAGAATTGATAACTTATCACATGAAATCAACTAATTTTATTTTAATACCTTTTAAAGAAGAGCACGAGTCTGATCTTAGCGAAGAGAGCGATGGATCGAGTGGAAGTGGATTAGATAATTGTGACCGATGCCCTATATGTTTACGTCGATTTTTAAACCAGCAAATTGGTATACCCGAGACATGCGAACACTGCTTTTGTTTGGAATGTATTCAAGAGTGGGCCAAAGTATATATGAAAACATTATTTTTTTTACGATGTATTAACAGATTTAATTTTTTTATTTCTTTAACAGACAGTTAACACGTGCCCTGTTGATAGAAAAACTTTCTCAGCTATTGTTGTTAAACATTTTTTAGATGGAAATGTTATAAATATGGGTAAAAAAAAAAAAAAAATTAACTAAAATAACGGGATATTGAAAGAAAATGTATTTTATTTTTTTAGATTCAGTTGAACCCCAATCAACACAATGAAGCCGAGTCTGAACATGATTTAACATTATGTGAAGTGTGTCGAGAGGGTAATAATGAAGATAGATTATTATTATGTGACGGATGCGATGCGGGATATCATTTATATTGTTTGACTCCACAACTTCACGGAGTTCCATTGGGAGAATGGTTTTGTCCCATTTGTGAACCGACTGAATCGAGTATATAATGCTTTACATTCTTTGTTATAGACTTTTTAATTAAATTTTTATCGATTTTAGACACAAACAATTTTAATGATGCATTTTCAATTGATACTGCACAACCTTTATCTACACGAATTCCGCGAACAAGTCAAACTGAACGTGTTCGGCGAACAATAAACCAGAATCGAGCTGCGAGAGGTGAAACTGTAGCTCCAACTCGAAGAAGTCGTGACGATACACCAGCTTCAACTCGACGAAGACGTACCACCAAAAGAAAAACAAAACGAAAAACAAAAAGAAAAACCAAAGCCAAAAATAAAGCTGCCGGCAAAACCACGGTGAACGGGAAAAAACGAGAAGACGGAAAACGCGGAGAAGAAAAAAAGGTCGAACAAAACGAAGGAAACCATTAAAAGGAAAAGCGATAAAAATAAAACCGCACACATTAACGCCTAAAGGACGCATTGCTGGTATTTTGGGCATCAAGAAACTAATTCCTGGACATGCATTACCACTAATGCGCGGAGCCCAACAAGCGAACTCGACAGCTCGTCTTAGATACGCCGTGGGTGCGCCGGAATTTAGTCTATTGGGCGATCGTGATGAATTTGATCCAATTGATATGACGGAAAGGTGGATAAAATGATGTTTTACGTCGAATAAATTTTATTAGATTTTGTCTTTTTTAATTTTAGTTTTGAGGACAGTGATATCATTGTTCGTCCAGCTCTTCGTGGTCAGAACGATTACCTTCGACGCAAAGCAGCTGTTTCAATTCGGAATCTTCAATCTTTAAATGTTACGAGAAGGCGGTATTGGATATTAACACGTATGTTTGATTTGATTTTAAATTTTTTGTTAATTTTCCAGGTTGGCTTCTCTCGAAGTGCCTTTACCTACCTGTCCCTCGGACTTGATGAGTTCAATCATGAGTGATCAATCTCAGCTTCACGGAAACAATTCCAAGGCCTGGATCAGTCGCGATGGTGTTGTGCGCATGGGCTGTCCAGGTGCGACCAGACAAACACCAACAAATCCGCAACAAACCACTAACGAACAACCGAGTGATTTAATCGTGCATCACAGATCGTCGACAAGTTCAACCACAAATTCCACCATGCAAAGAACCGATACGATGATCTACAGTACTAATCTTACGTCACAAACGAGACCCTGCGATGAAAGTGGCGGCGATGGGCCTGTGGATAGCGGTATCGCCCGGCAGTGTGGCTTGATCGTCAAGGAGAAGAAAAAACCAGTTGTACCGGAGAAAAAAATCACTTCGGACGCTGACGATATCGATATATACAGTGACATTGATTCTGGCGATGCAAACGACAATGCTGGAACGTTTACCGAGGTGAATTTCATGCATGTCGGGCCGAGCGGGGACGTGCGACCCGAGGATTGCAGTAACGACGCTACTATCATGAGCAGTGAAGATGATTTGGTGATTGATGAAGGGAGACGCGCGGATGAAACGTCTAGAGATGCAGAAACTCCAACGATGGATGAAAAAGGGGTCAGTGAGTTGGAGGAAAGGGTTCGAGTGGTCAGCGACGAGGAGGAGAGAGATGTTGACAGCGATGAGGACAGAATGCAAGTGGTCAGCGATGAGGAGGAGCGAGTCCAAGCTGCCAGCGATGAGGAGGAACGAGTCCAAGCTGCCAGCGATGAGGAAGAACGATTCCAAACTGCCAGCGATGAGGAGCAACAAATCCAAGGTGTCAGCGATGAGGAGGAACGAATCCAAGGTGCTAGCGATGAGGAGGAACGAGTCCAAGCTGCCAGCGATGAAGAAGAACGAGTGCGAGGCGTCAGCGATGAAGAAAAGCGAGTGCGAGGGTTCAGCGATGAAGACGAACGCGTACAAGTGGTTAGTGATGAGGAAGAGAGATTACAGGACAATGAAGATGATGAGGCGGAGCCGGAAATTGATGTGGAGGACTCGAATCAGACACACGAAGAGCAGCATAATTTGGTCGTTGCTATTGAAAATGTTTCGTCGGACGAAGAAGTGATAGAGGAAGATGAAAAAGGCAATGAATCGGATGATAAAAATAATTGTGAGATGGAAGTGAGTGAAGCGGAGGATGAAATGGGAGACGGCGAAGAAGAACGTATCGATGTGAATGATGATAATCTTGAAATTATTCCGAATGAGAATGAAAATAAAGAAATTGACGTACGATTCATACCGATTCCCGAGGCCGCATCACCCGTCAAAGATGAAAAGCACAGCGTAGAAGAGGAAATGCGTACTTTTGTCGCCGTAAAAATGGACGAAGAGGAAATGCGTGCTTTTGTAGCGGTGAAAATGGACGAGGTTTTAGAGGAAGTAAAAAAGGACGTTAAAGCCGAACTTAAGAGTGAGAAAAAATCCGAAATGAGTTCTAAAAAGGAAAAAAAGAACAGTAGAAAATCTGGTGACGATTTGATCGAAGAAGGTGAAATTCCACACAGAATTCGCAAGGATTATGTGAGAACGCAAAGAAACAGAGAGTCGTCCTCGGATAACAGAAGAGGTTCCGGGAAAACCAATCGGAAAAGATACGACAACGGAGATCACGAAGAGGGAGAAATTGTCGACGATTCGCCACCCCGCGGAAGAGGCAAAGAGGGGCGAAGCGCTCAACAGCAAAGAAGCTCTGACGATAGCACTCGCAGTTCTAAGAGAAAGAGGAGTCGCGAACCTGATAACGAAAGCGGAGTTTTGGATTTGAAGAGGAACAAAGGAGAAATCAGTTGGAAAAAACTGAGCAAAAGTACTAAAGAGAGAAATTACAGAGACGGGAAACCAAAAGACGAAAAGAAATATTTTCGAGAGCGGGAAATTAAGGACAAAGCGAAGAAAATGGCGGCTGCAGCAGCAGCGGCGGCGGCGGCCACAACGTCCGAAAGTGGAGAAAGCAGCGGGAAAAAGAAAAAGACGACAAAGGATCGAGTGGCAGAAGACGTAGCGAGAAAGAATGGATCCGAAAGAAGGAAATCGAAGAAAAGGAGAGACATAAGAAGAAAAACAAACACAAAGAGAAACACAAACATCATTCGCGCATTGCTGAACCGGTCCACGCGAAAAGGGACGAAAAAGAACACAAGGGCAGCGAAAGGAAGAAGGAAAGGAAACGCGAGAAAAGCTGGAGGAGTGCGGAAAGGACCCACAGGGACGACGGAAAGAGACACGAACATCGAAAGAAGACGGAAAAGGTGTCTCACGACAGCAGGGAGAACACTCCCGTGGAGTCGAAGGAAGTTTACACATCGGGCGACAGTATAATCATCAATGTGAGTTTCGGACGATCCGGCAGCGGCTCGAGGGACGTTAAAGAGAAAACCGTCAAGGCATTGAGCAATAGACCCGTGGAAGAAGTGCGCGAGAAGAAGAATAAACGTCATCGGCAAGATGAAGGGGAGAGAAAACGTATTCGGAGTGGTCCGAGCTGGCGCAAAGGTCAAGGGACGGTGGCCGATTCGAAGCCCGAGTTGCCGGAAGTGCGGCAAGAGGACAGTCCTGTTCCGGGAGGTGACGAAGAGGAACACGTAGTTGTCGATTCGGTCAGCGAGTTTGATGCGGTGGAGTTTGACAACGTGCCGAGTCCAGTTCAGACGGAAGAGGAGGAGCAGCTCTCGTCGCCGCACATTGATTTAGAGAACAATGACAGCAATAATGCGCCAATTGCGCCAATCGATGACGAGGGACCACCAACGCCGACTATAGATGAGGAACGAGTGAGTTCGCCTAGCGATAACAATGAGTATGATCCGTTTGAACCAACGCGGTCCCCGAGTTTACCCGAATCGCCCCCGGAAGAACCCGTCAAGGAAACTGTACCGATTAAACCGACTCCGCAACCACAACCGCCATCACCACCACCAGTGCAACAACAACAACAACTGCAACAACAACAACAACTGCAACAACAACAACTGCAACAACAACAACTGCAACAACAACAACAACAGCAGCAGCAGCAGCAGCAGCAGCAACAACAAAACAGCAGCAACTTCTGTTGCAAAAACAACAGCAGCAGCTACTGCTGCAGCAACAGCAGCTGCTACTGCAGAAACAACAACAGCAGCAGCTACTGCAACAACAACAACAGAAACAGCAACAAGAGCAGCAACTACAACAACAGAAGCAGCAGCAGGAGCAACAATTGAAACAGCAGAAACAACAACAGCAGCAAAAGCAACAACAACAACAACAACAACAACAACAACAGCAAAAGCAACAACAACAACAACAACAACAACAACAACAGCAAAAGCAACAACAACAACAACAGCAAAAGCAACAACAACAACAACAGCAAAAGCAACAACAACAACAGCAAAAGCAACAACAACAACAACAGCAACAACAACCACCGCCTCAACAACAGCCGATTCCACCGCCGCTGCCACCGGAGCTGCCGCCATTACCACCGGAGCCCGAACCGGTTGAGAAATTAAAGACCAACGCAATACTCGAGCCACCGAAAATGAAGGAAGTCGAAGTGGCGGCTAGAAAAGTGGATCTCATCAAACCGATCGTAACCAGACCAATAATGCAATCCGTGAAAATGGCCCCGATGCCCAATCCGCCCTCCATGGTGTCCTTGCCGAATGTTCGCGTGCCGCCACCCAATTTCATTCCGAGAGGTGTCAACCCGAACAACCCGCCCATGGGTGCCTCCAATCTACGTCCCATCGGATGGAGCTTGGGCGCGCCGCCGCACTCGCTCATTTATTCGACCGGGAATCAGCCCATGATGCGACCCGGGTTCCTCCCGTCGTCGCTCGGCGCCACCGCGCTTCACTCGCAGCTCGGAACACTCATGCAGACTCAGGCTCATCTAGCACTGTTCGGAAGTGTTAGGAACCCCGGAAACGCGGGGATGGCTGTGGCTGGTGTGCCGCCACCTGTTGCCATGCTCAACTGTCCCACGATGCACCCGATGGCGGCGCCTCTGCGACCGCCGATGAACGCGAAACCTCAAAATGGGGAAACGCACAGAGGGGTCGTCACTCAGAGTCAGCAGGACAATGCGGAAGTGGTCGATATGGACGTGGATTCTCCCTATTCGCCCGAAGACATGGACGTGGAGGAGAAACCCAAGGACAAGTTCGATATGCTGCTCGGACCCGGGAAAAAAGAGTCCGCTCATGCCATTAGTTCGCGGCCCGATGCTCGTGGTGGACACTCGAAGAGAGGGGAGCAAGGAAGGGCGCCGAAAGGACACGAGAGGAGTCAGGGGCATCATGCGAAGAGGGGAAATCAACACGATTCGAGTTCGAAGAAACACATTGTGAGGTTCGAGCTGCCGAATAGAAGGTTCCAGAAACAGGAGAAGAAGGGCGAAGATGTTAAGAAAGATGGCGGCGTCCCATTGAGACTTGATGAAAGCCAGCTCAAGATTTTGGACGAATTGCCGAGTTCAGCTGTGGAAATGCAGATGAAGGAAAAGGTGAATTTGAGGTTTTTAATGACGAAAGTTTAGAAATTTTTAATTTTTTTTTTTTTTTTTTTTTTAGTTTTTTGAAGAAGTTGAATAGACAAGAGAGAGTAATTGAGGAGGTGAAATTGGCGCTTAAACCTCATTACAATCAAAGATCTATCACCAAAGAGGAATACAAAGATATACTGAGGAAATCAGTACCTAAAGTAAGAGAAATTTTGATTTATTGTGACGTAACAACTAAATATTCTATTTTTAGATTTGCCATAACAAAAGCGGTGATATTAATCCCGTGAAAATTCGCAGTTTAGTGGAAGGGTATGTGCGGAAGTTTAAATATCAGCGTAAAAAGGCATCGACAGGAAGTAAGAAATCCTGAGTATTTCTTGGGATTGTGACTCAAAAATTGGCCACAAACTCATTGATGATGGCCTTGATGGAATGGTTGTATGTGGCGACCGGGCAGGACAATGCTTATTATCGTTTATTTTTAATTTTAAATTTTATTATTCGTGATTACCATCGTTTGGAGTTTATCATAATAATAATAATAATAATAATAAACAAAAAAAACGAATCACATCATTTCATCTGTATGGAGACGTAACAAAATTATGTTCTGTTTTTTTTTTTAAAAAAAGCGTTTAATTGTCTCTTAATACAAAATTCATTTATATTTTTTTTAATTTATTGTTTGATTTATTTATTATTTTTTTTTGTATTTTTTTATCATGAAAAATTTTAGATAAAAATTTTATTTCATTTAAATGTCTCGATGCGCCGCTCCGCTTCGAGTTGCGGATGCCGAGAGATGTAGAAGAAAAGAAATACAAACTGAAACTGTATAAAAGAAGTGTGGGTATCGTTTAGAGTATGAAACATTAGGATGAATAAAAAAAATATCTTCACGGAACAGAATGGTGCCTTTAATTCAAACATTACCTTTGATGGATAGGAAGAAAATCACCGATGTTAATCTCAATTTTTTGGAGTGTATGATTCATTGTAATTAAAAACAAAATCGAAAAAGAAAAAAATTCCAATGATAATCATCAATTACGTAAGATTTTCAATTGTTTGATTTGTGTGGCCTTGATTTTTGGAATTGTTTACATAATTGTTTTATGCCTTCTGTCAGGGGTACTATACACTAAATAACATTGACCCAGGGTGTCCCGAAATTTCATCATCTCTCGTCTATAAATACCTATTCAAGGCACCTGAAGATAATAAATTTCACTTCCCTTCCTTTCTGGTTACAATCAGAAACCCCATAAATTTATTTACAAATATAAACTAGTTAAATGTGTACGCAATTCCTTTCATTTACTAAATTTGTTTATTTAGATCGAATCGGAATTTTTAGATGCCAGCAATGTGTTCCATATCTTCGGACTAAAGTTCCGGGTATCGTCACACGTAATTTAATAGCGCTGTATTCCAAGATGGCCCGCGTTGAGCAGTTGTGTGTCGAGGGCAGGTGATGAATTTCTTGACATGTCTCGTCTGGCGGATTATTTTGTGGTCGTTGGATACGACCACGAAAAAGAACGTGAGTTGATTTTTTTCTAAGAGTTGTTAAAATTAATACAATTTAGATGAGGTAAGTCAATAATAAATTAACCGGGTTAAAGTGTGTAAAAAAAAGAAAAAAGTCACCTCTTGAACCATATACAGTAAAAAAAATGGAAATGAAAAGGATTTGATAAGCATTGCGTTAAGTTTTATGCAAACATTAATTTTATAGATAAGTCGAAATATTGATTGATTTTTGACTCATCTAAAATTAATCGAGGAACAAATCGCACCTGTATTTTTTTTTTTTTTTTTTTTTTTAGGTAAAACAAGAAGAAAAAACAAAAAAAAACACAAAATCATTGCTTTTAACCCAGTTACTTGCTCATGTATAGTCCACATTGGAGGGGGAATAAAAACTGACAGTTGAACACGTTTAGACGTGAATTTGACCAGGGGCGGGGCCCATATTGAAGATGTCAAGTACATTTTTGTTTATTTGCGAATTTTCCCATTTAAAACTGAACCAAAATAAGACATTTTTATATAAAAAACTGGATTAAGCATTTCTTTGACATGACGTCACTCGTCCTTGAGTTTCCCGAGTGCCACTTGATGAAGGGTTTCTTTGTATATGACTTTTTTTTCTTTTTTTTTTAAATTTTTAATATTTTTTTAATATATTTTTTTTTACTATTTTCCAGGCAGTGGAGCAAGTATTGGAAAAATATTGCAAAGATTTCCAGCTAAAGATTGGGACGATACCCCTTTTATCGAAGGCATCGAATTGGTATTCACATGGAAAACATTTTTATCTCTAAATTAACATTACCTACTGAATTATTTCTATTTTAGTTCTGCCAGCCCCAAGGATGGACATTATCAACGGCGCAGCAGCAGCCCCTGTTTTTTGTATCAGTTCTCACCGATATCGATGCAAATCCGCACTACTGCGCTTGCCTCTGCTTCAACGAGGCCGCGGCCATCACCCCGAGCCGCCCACCTGACGAGGAAGATGAAGGGGATACTGATTCAACACCTCCTCTCATAACTCATCACTCCATCATGTACGCGCCAAAGTGCCTCGTCCTTGTCTCCAGGCTCAATTATTTTGAAACCTTTAGGGTAAAAAACAAAAAAAACATAAAATTGTGAATTTTATTGAAATTTAATTTTGTTTTTAAAATTTTTTTTTTTTGAAAAGAATTGCTTGGGAATCGTGTACACAGTGTGCGTGGAAAATTTGCCATATCCTATGGAGACGTTAATTGGCAATATTTTAGGATGCGTTCAGGTGCCTCCGCCTGGTACGTGGAGTTATAAGTTTTACAAGTGTTTTAGTTAATTGGATTACCAACTTTTATTACAACACGTGAAATTGATCTTTTTTGGTTATAATTTGACTTAATTACCGTTTTTTTGCATCAGGTGGACCTCAGGTGCGATTCTCTATCGGAGCCGGCGATCGCCAAGCCTTGCAACCACCTTTAAGTATGTCATTGCCCGCTACTAACTCGGCTTTAGCCACCTTGTTTTCTCAATTGGGTAATAATTCCTAGTGGTTTATAACGTAATTATTAAACTAATTTTTATTTATTTATTTATTTATTTATTTTTTTGAAAGGAATTCATAACGTGTTATCGCTGTTCTGCGCAGCTCTGACAGAGCACAAGTTGCTTTTTCATTCATGCAGCTATACACGCCTCATCGAAGCTTGCCAAGCTCTCACTGCCCTGCTCTATCCTTTTAAATACTCGTAATTTAAATTTAACGTTTTGTAATAAAAAAGATTTATTATTATTATTATTGTATACATTCGTTTTTGTAGCCACGTGTACATACCACTGTTACCTGCTGTGTTGGTCGAGGTGTTGAGCACCCCGACACCTTTTATTATGGGCATTCATTCAAATCTGAGGCTTGAAATCAACGAGTTGGTAAAAGCACTATAAATTTGTCAAAAAATTACTCTTAATTAATTGTTTTTTTTTTTTGTTTTTTTTTTTTTACAGTTAGACGTTATACTTATTGATTTAGACGGTGGTAGTATAACAATCCCGGATTGCATTTCAGTTCCGTCTCTTCCTCCCCCTCTGTATCCGCAAACGCATTCCATTTTGATGTTGGTGCTTCATCCCGAGCTGCTGGCAGCTGACAATACTTTTCCCTCGTCGAATACTCCCCGGCCATCATCGCCTGTAATGCTGGATAAAGAAATTAGGGCAATTTTTTTGCGTCTGTTTGCACAGCTTTTGCAGGGATACCGCTCGTGCCTAAATATTGTCCGCATTCATTCTCGACCTTTCATATCTTTTCATAAGGTATTTAGATGGATGAATTGGATTTAATTTTAATCGAGGTTTATTTTGTTAAAATCTGTATCTATTTCAGGCTGCCTTCTTGGGGCAACGGAATTTGATGGACGACGAATTTATGAAAAAACTGCTTAACTGCATGTTTTTTAACACTTTCGTCTCTGAGAGAGGACCTCCGTTTCGAGTCTGTGATATTTTTGATGAGCTTTATGCCAATATGCAAGACTTGATGAAAAGTGAAGGTGGCAACCAAGATATTATATTGCACAATATTCAAGAATTAGCTCATCATTTGTTTTTAAATGTAAAAAGGTTTTTATTAGTTAAATAATTGTTATGTTAATTTAATGTGATTATGTGATAGGAAAATCCAAATCAGCAGCCATACGTGCAAATTATTCCTAAACCGACAGAAGGTGCATTTACAAGGATTCATCAACCGACATTTCCTACTATGAACGCAAAGATTGTGCAAGATATTATCGACGACGGACTTTCGAAACACAAATTAAAGTAATAATGCAAAATATTTATTAGAAACATTCATTTTTATCGATTTTTCTGCGATTAAGGGTCCAAGTTCGACCTCAACCGACTCGAATCATCCCCATGGGCCCTTCTCTGAGTACATCATTACAAGAGGGAAACATTGTAGTAAACAGCGTTCGACGTTTAGAGGTTTTGCGCCATTGCATTAAATGCATTTTTGAAGGGAAAATTTCTGATGCTAGAAAGGTTGAAAGAAATTAGTTCGCTCCACATTCATTTTATGTTTATTTTTTATTTTTATTTTTTTTTATAAATTAGACGTTTCCTGCTGTTTTGAGAGCATTAAAAAACAATACTGCGCGATTGGCGCTCTGCCAAGAACTATGCCATCATGTACTCGGGAACAAAGCAATTTTGGGACATCAACAATTCGAATTAGTGGTCCGATTAATAAACTGTGCACTACAAGATGATTCTAGCATGGACGAACATGGAATTGCTTATGCGCTTTTGCCCTTAACTACAGCATTTTGTCGAGTAAATAAGAAAACAAAGTGTTTATCAATGATTTTAACATTATTTAAAAATGTTTACATAGAAACTATGCACTGGAGTTATTCAGTTTGCCTACACATGCGTTCAAGAACACGCCGTTTGGACAAATCAGCAATTCTGGGAAGACGCATTCTATCAGGACGTACAAAAAGAAATTCGTTCTCTTTATTTACCCAGACACGAGGTGAGCCGTTCCTTAGCTGCAGCTAGGGAATCGGCACTTAATCTCGATCATGTATATTTATTTTATTTTATTTAAAAAAAAACAACATTATTTGTATTTTTAGAACTTTGTGTTTATTTATATTTAATTCCACTTTCTGTTAGAATAAGGACTCGGTTTGGTCTCGCGATCGATTTAACTGCTCCTTAGACTACACTCATCGACGTTCGGTTAACTACGTCCGGCCTCAGGAACCCAGTGCACTGGAAATAGCCGCGGAACAAGTCAGTTTAAATTATTATTATTTATTATTTTGAATTTATTAATTTATTTATTCTTTTAAATTTTAGATGCGGACATGGGATTCACTGACATCGGATCAAAAACAAGAAATGATCAGCAACGAAGAATCGACGGTGTACAGTCAAGCGATTCATTACGCCAATCGAATGGTTTATCTCCGAGTTCCACTCGACGCATCCAAGACTCTGAAAAGTCTGTTGAGTCTCGAAGGTGAATCGAACAGCAATAGCAATGTCACCAACAGCGTTAGTGACCAGGAAAGCATCGATGCCGAGAGCGGGTTCGAAGAAGACACGTCAGAGGTGGGTGCAGGCATCATCCGCTTTGTTTCTCGCTTTGTCGATAAAGTCTGCACCGAAAGTGGGGTCACCGAGGATCACATAAAGGCCCTGCATCAAATGATACCCGGAGTTGTGGCTATGCACATCGAAACACTCGAAGCGGTTCATCGCGAGAGTAAACGATTACCGCCTGTACAGAAGGTGCCAAAGGAGAATTAACTATTTAGTTTTGGTAAATTAATCTTTTTTTATGTTTTTGTAGCCTAAAATTCAACTACCAACTCTTTTACTGGGTGAGGAATTGGTTGCCGATGGATTGCGCGTTTATCTCATTCCTGACGGTCGAGAAGAGGCCACGGGTGGCTTGTTGGGTGGTCCTGCGCTTTTGCCGTCTGAAGGCGCCATTTTCCTTACGAATTATCGTATCGTTTTCAAGGGCACTCCGTGTGATCCTTTTGGTAGTTCGATTCAAACTGTTTATATATTCTTTGTTTTAATTTTTTCTTAATTTTATGTGTTTTAGCCAATGAGCAAACCGTTATTCGTGCTTTTCCCGTTGCTTCGCTTACTAAAGAAAAACGTATCAACGTGCAATACTTATCGCATCTAGACCAGTGGTTACAAGAAGGCCTTCAATTGCGTTCCAGTACATTCCAACTGTTAAAAATAGCGTTTGATGAAGAAGTTACGTCTGAGAACATTGAAAGCATACGAAAACTTATTCATCGCGTACGACACCCTGAAAGCATTTTCAGTTTGTTCGCTTTTACGAGCCAAGCGATTGTTCCACAGACTCAGTTACACAAGCAAAAAGAGAAAAATGCCACACTCAGGTATTAAAAAAAAAACAAAAAAAACGTTAAAATTGCATTTGAAGTTGATTAAAATAACTGTTTTAGGGGCTTAGCTAAAAAGACTCTTTTGAAGACTGCTCGAAAAGCTGGATTTAAACCGAAATCGTCATCCAGACGACAAAAATACGTATTGCCATCGGTGCAAAACAGATCAATGACGATTCCTGGTCGCTTGACCGCTTCACCCGTCGAAGTTGAACCGGGAGTGCGGTCTAATTCCGTTTACGAAGATGATCTCTCTAGTGAGTTTATGCGAGCAATTGTTATTGATTTAGTTCTTGACGGTTTATTTTTATTGTTAATATAAATTAGAGGACCGAGATGGTTTGAAATATTTACAATTTTTTATTTTTTATTATGTATTTGCTTGATTATTATTTTAAATATTTAAGTTATAGATGAGTCTGACATTATTCATTCAGCTATGACGTCTGTCATTCAATCCGAAGCTAAAAACGTGGAACGATTGTCGGAACGCAGTTACTCGAAAGATTGGTCACGACTAGGACTCGGCTCCATCAATTGCACCTCGAAACCTCGAGGAGAACAACAGCAGTTCCGAGTCACTTTAGTTAACGGAACTTACTCGCTATGTCGAAGGTATTTTTCTCGTTGTTTATTTCATTATAAAATATTTATTTATTAATTAATTAATTA
The DNA here is from genome assembly GCA_000239455.1 of Strigamia maritima. Taxonomy (NCBI): domain Eukaryota; kingdom Metazoa; phylum Arthropoda; class Chilopoda; order Geophilomorpha; family Linotaeniidae; genus Strigamia; species Strigamia maritima. The sequence continues at coordinate 202,787 of JH432114.1, forward strand.
ATTAATTAATTGATTATTATTTTAGTTACCCAGCTGTATTTGCGGTTCCGAGTTCAGTTTCGGACGAAAGTTTGAGGAAAATTGCACGTTGTTATCGTCATTGCCGACTACCAATGATTTGTTGGCGACATCCACGAACTAAAGCGCTGCTTTTACGTTCGGCCACTTTTCATGTTAAGGGAGTGATGGGAATGCTCAAGGCCCATCCGGGGTCTTCGGGCTCGTCGCACGATACGTCTTCCAGTTTGGAACAGGAGAAGTTCTTTCAAGCTGTTGTGAACGCAACTCCCTTGAACGAAGTTCGACAAAGCGGATGGATGACTGATTCGACATTGAGCATAAATTCATTAGTCCTATCCGCTGGTTCCAGCGCTGGAGGATTGGGATTGGATAACGTTTACCCAACTTTTACTCCTGAAATAGCACGAAGGGGCAGCAACCCGTTCACGAAGGCCATGAATAGTCTTCGATCCAGTGGTGGCCGCACCTCCAAACGTAGAAATAAATCTTTTTTAAATTTGGGATCATCAATTTGGTTAATTTTTTCTTTTATTCTTAGAGTTTACTCGTTGGGGAAGTTTAAAAGGAAGACGTCAAGGGTCGGCGAGCAGTGTCTCGTCCGAGGCTTTCCGGTTATCCAGCGGCGTCAGTGAATCTGATGTGGGATCTGACACTGGTGGACACAGTTTTCGGAAAGCTGCTCTTTACGTTCTGGGTGATAAGTCCCAATTGAAAGTAAGGCGACGATGAATTAAAAAGAGAAAAATTGTTTTCTTATTATATTTTTTTTAGGGAATTCGACCAGATGCATTTTATAAATGCGATTTTGTTGCACTCGATTGTTACGAGGTTCGACATTTGAAAATGGCGTTTAAGAAGTTAATGCGGACATGTGTGCCCAGTGCACCCATTACTAATCCTGATCAGAATTTTTTAAAGACGTTGGAAAATTCAGAATGGCTTCATCTAGTAATAATAATAATAATAATAATAATAAATCGTAATAATAATAAAAATATTAAAATTTAATTTGGTTATTTAGTTGAAAACTCTTCTTCAAGTCTCTGGAGCGGTTGTGGATTTAATGGACGTTCAGGGATCATCAGTTTTAGTCTGCATGGAAGAAGGATGGGATGTGACAACACAAGTGACATCGTTGGCACAATTGTGTTTGGACCCATTTTATCGCACGATCGATGGATTTCGTGTCTTGATTGAGAAAGAATGGCTCGCGTCTGGACATCGATTCGGGTACAGAGGAAACCATACAAACGCCACACAAACGAGCGGCTTTGCGCCTGTGTTTCTACACTTCTTGGATGCCGTACATCAAGTACGTAAAGAAAAAGAAAAAGAAATTGATTCCAATTTGTTGTAAATTCGATTTTCTGATTTTGCAGATTCATCATCAGTTTCCGATGTCTTTCGAATTTAATCAATACTATTTAAAATTTCTGGCGTATCATTCAGTATCGTGTCGTTTTAGAACATTTTTATTGGACAGCGAATGCGAGCGATTAGAAACTGGATTGATCGGTGATGAACGGAGTCAACGTCACCGGGGCTTGGATTCGGGCTCGGACGAAGAGACGCACGGTTTCGCCAAACACAATTCGCTATCATCTCACGGAGCGCAGTCGATATGGGATTATATCGATAAACATTGCGTGCGATCTCCCATATTTCACAATTTTTATTACGCGCCTGATCCGGATCATCCGATTTTACTTCCCTTTTCCAATATTTCCAATCTTCGAATTTGGGATTACTATCTCGATGAGGATCTGCGACACGGTCCATCGTACGAACTCGAAGTGGATCCAACGGGCGACGAGGAAAACGATATTCCTCGTCAGTCTTCCAGACGGGTTATCAGTAGCAGTTATGACAACGTCCAACAAACTATTCCCAACGCGTTTACAAATTTGTTAGAAGTAAAATGAAAATTTTATGAAAATAATTTAACAAATTTTAATAATCCTCTTTCTCCTTTATAAAGGAAATTCATCATTTGGAAATCAAAGCTGGACATTTGCCGCAAAAATGGAAGGTGTTTTGGGATAAATTGGAATTACCTTCCACCGATTCCTTAACCGTAATGAAAAACAATTTTTTTAGTTTTGTGATTAGTTTAATTTATTTTATTTAATTGTGTTTCCAGCGCCAAACGTCATTTACAACTCAAATGATTCGTTCTCATGGACGTTCGGTGCATAAGAGATCCACCATCGAGTTGCTGGTTAGAGGCAAGATGACTGGTGAATCGACTCCTATTTATGCACATCCGCATCGATTCGAGAAATTTAATTATACTTCACCGACCTACTGCGATCATTGCAATAAAGTGTTATGGGGATTTGTTAAAACGGGTAAAAAATCCGAATCTTTAAGAATAATTAATCGAATTAATCGCATTACTTTTGTAGGAATGCATTGTGTAGATTGTGGATTCAATTGCCATGAAAAATGTTTGGAATCGGTGCCAAAAAATTGTACAAAATATAAAGCCATTGCTGATTCTGGTGCTATTTCAAATTCGGCATCAAAAGCGGGAAGCACGGATTCAGCATCTATGGGTTCCAGTAAAGAAAAAATCAATTATCTCAATTTCTTATCGTTTTATATTTAATTTTGTATTTTTGTATATTTTTTTAATGTAGATATGACCACAAGTCATTATTATGATCAGTTCCAATCGAATGTGAGTGAGAATCGGACACACGAAGGCTACCTTCAAAAGAGAGGAGCGGTTCTCAAAGGGTGGAAACAGAGGTGGTTTGTGTTGGATTCCATTAAACATCAAGTAAGAAATTAAATCCTCCATTTAATTATCTATTTAATTACAAATTTATTTTCTAGTTACGATATTATGATTCCATCGAGGATTCTCATTGCAAAGGATTTATCGATTTATCGGAAGTTGTAAGCGTTGCTCCTGCCATGGCTACACCCGGAGCATCGAAGAAAGCGGATGAAAAAGCGTTTTTTGATGTAAATTTATTAATTAATGAAAAAAAATTAGGATTTTAATTTTATTTTTTTTTGTGTTTTCAGCTTAAAACCATTCGCAGATCGTACAGTTTTTTGGCTAGCGACGCTGCTGCTGCTCAAGAATGGGTGGAAAAAATTCAAGCTTGTTTACAGTGAATAATTTTAGTGCCAAAAAAAGAAAAAAAAGAAACTTTTCTTCAGTGATATTGAAAGAGCTGTCTGAAATCTCACTAGTCATTTTGCTTACTTTTTATTCATTTATTTTTTTGCCTCGTCTTTGGTGCAGTTCCTTTAATTTGTAAAACCTTTGTGAATATTGTGTCGCCATTTTTTTGTCATTCTTAATTAATGGATAATATATGATTATTTTATTCCACGGTGACAAATTGTTTTTCATTTAGAATAATCGTGTAGCAAAAAAGATTTTCATTTTATTTACTTAATTTAAGATATGCAGCTATTGGTTGAATGGTGAATTCAAATGTTCAATCATTCGTATGCTGACGAGTTGTGGACACTCCGCCTTTTTCTTCATCCGAGCTCGATGCATTTTTCGCCTCGTCCCGCTTAATCTTCTGCCATTTCTCGACCAAGTAAGGCATGTTTTCTTCTTAAGTACCAAACCAGTGGACATTCGTGCCTTGAATATTTTTAAAATTAAATTTAATAATTTTTTTGGATATTTTTCTACCTTTTTGATTTTTTTTCCTTTTTCACGACTACGACTGATGAATTTTCACTCGATGACACTGAGGGCACAGCAGTAACTGACGGCAACCCTGAAGTGGAAGGAACTGGGACTGGTACGGATGGTAATGGAGTTTCCGGTTCCGATAACATCAGAATGTCGGAATAAAAAGTATTCAGTTCCATTTGCATTTCTGGTTCGGAAAGTTGTGTGCCTTCAATGGAATCATCGATTTCCATGGTTGTCATCCCTCCGCTTTCATGCGCCGTGCTGTCTGGCGGTGGCGGCGGAGGACTTTCGGGTGGGGGTGGGGGCGGCGGTAGAGGTGGCCCTTCAACAGATCCAGTAATGGCAAAAAGTGCTGCTAAATTATAGAAAAACAAAACGTTAATTTTTACTCGTTAGGTTATGTTTTCATTTGTTTTTTGTTTTTTTTTTACCTGTGCTCGATGAAACGACTGATGTTGTTTGTTGAGTATTCCCGGTTGTGTCTGGTTGGTCAACTTCGCATTCGATTCTGTGGTGAAAAATGAAAAAGAAATATTGAATCCCAAAACTGTTATGAAATAATTGATATTTAAAAGGTGGGAGTGCAAACATTCATATATTTTTTTTTTAAAAATGAAGAAACATTATAAAATGTCCAGTTTATCCAGTTCCAATCAATCTTCATGAGTTTTAGACCTAAAGAAAAGAATTCATCAACAAAAACCGAAACTGAAGTAGCAAAAAAACAAGAAAGGTAAAAGGTCGAAACGAGCTCACCAGAAAAATCCATTTCATCCAACTTGATCGCCAATTCTGCTTCTTCTCTTCACGACTTCCAACATTCCCAGTCTGGATTCCCATTTTGACACCTTTTTACGCTGCTTTTTTCTTTATCTCTCTCTCTCTCTCGCTCTCTCTCGCTCTCCTTCTCTCCAGTACAATCTCTTCACATCATCTCTGTGTTGATCCAGCAGCAACAAGGTGAAGGGGCAAAAAGGGCAAAAGTGACGTACCTGTCTTTGCAGGTGTGCAATTGATGCAATTCTTCGACTTGGTTATCCATTTCTCTCAATTTTGTCAGCAAATAACTCCGTTTCAGTGCCCCTTGACGGAAATCTTCGAGCCGAGTCTAATTGAAAGAAAAACAAATGTTAAAATACAAAATAATTAGAGAAAAATTTTAAATTTACTTGTGTTTCGATATAAAATCTCTGTAAATTGGACACGGAACTTGAATTCACACCTAAGCGATCCAATTGTGAAAGAATCCCATTTGCAAGTTGAGTCACATCATCCTAAAAATAAAAAAAAAAAAAAAAAAAATACAATTATTTGTCCTTTTCAACATTTGCTTTTTGATTAAACTCTTTCTTAATACTTTTACATTTCTCTCCAATGCTAAATCTAACTCCCGATCCACATCAATTTCCACTTCTCCTTCTTCCTGCACTTTAATTTCCAATTTCGGTTGCTCAACAATCTTCAATTCCACCGGTTCTTCCCTCTCATTTGGCCACTCGCACACAGCGATTCGATTGATCGCATTCAAATCAAGAGTTTCCGCTTTAACAAAACTTATCTTGTCACCTTTTCCTCCTTTCGACACATTTTCCACTTTTTTCAAACCGAAGCCCAAACCTTTGTGTTTTGCTTGGCCAACGGTCGGAAGGAAAAGTGACGCTGGCATTTCTTCCGAGTCCGATTCATCGTCCAACGATGACGCCAACACTTGCGCCGCATTCGGAGGCCCGCAAAACAAATTACTACATGTGACTTCTTTAATTTGCTGCGCTTGCTTTGCTCGTGCGGTCGAATCGGGTTCCTCTAATTGTTCTGGAACGGAGGAATTCGACAGGTCGTCCGGCGATTCAAAATCCCTGTTGATATCCAAATCAAATTCATCGACAGGTGGCAAATGCGGCCCCATTTTGTGTTTTTCCACACTGGGTGAATCCGCATCTTCGTTCGACGATTCTCCGTTCGAGGAACCACCGTTGGAAGATCCAGGACCGTAAAACGTTATGGGGACAATTTTTCTAAAATAAAAATAAACACATTAATAATTTAATTTTTTTCCTAAATATTTATTCTCGTTTTTCAACCCGTCATCGGCGCTATCTGGAGACTCATCGACCGGTTTCGGTTCACTTTCGTTGCTCTTTTGTGCTGTTGTGTGTTTTTTAGTAATCACGGGTGTTGTCGGTAATGTTGTATTGAGTGTAAATGTCTTTGGATATTCCCAAGAAACTTCGTTGGTGTTTACGTTCCAGTAGTAAGTGTAACCCGTTGTTTCGTCCACGCATTCCTGCCACTGATTTTTGTCTATTTGTTTGTCTTCTTGTACTTTAACTTTCTCTTCTTCTTTTGCAGCAGGCTGGTCATCCGATGTAATAGCATCGATTTCCTATGAAAATTAAAATAAAAAAAACACAAAATATAATATTTTTGAATAAATTAGTAAAATATTTACGTACTTTTAAAAAATCTGCAACTTCAAGATCAATTGCGTGCGGATTTGAATTTGCGTTTTCTGTTTCGATGTTTTCTCCTTGTTCTCCTTCACTGTCTTCATCGTCGTCGTCATCATCACAGTCCATGTAGTGGCTAAGAAGCCCACTCAAAGCGTTATTTCGCGCCACATCTAGAGATAAATAGAATCGAGTAAATGATCTCGTTTCTCTCTTTTAATAAATTATTGTCGGTACGTACTTCCGTTATCCATGTTCATATTTTGAGCCTGTGTTTGGGGCGCTGGGTGATTTCTTGGCCAGATTTGCGTGTAGGTTTCTTGATTGGTTTTTAATTGTAATATTTTCCTTCTTTTTGGATCTTTGCGTTTCCCCATATCTTCGAGTTATATTCTTATCGATGTTATGGCCTGGTTTTCGGATTAGGTAGGCCTTGCAAGCCACCTGTAGGTAACAGTGTGAAGTACAAATTATAAGAAATAAAAACAAATATTTTAATTATTTGTTAATTTGTTATTTGTTATTTTAAATATTTGTTAAAATTCTATTTCTGTTGAACAAACAGAAAATAGAAATAGTTTGCAATTGTCGTCGTTAGATGTCGTCACTTCCCGCGCGTACGCTCATTGATATGCAAAATGCAAATGCGTCATATCCCGCACCAGTTCAGTTTTCGGAAGGTTTCGTCGAGAGAAGCAGCAGTTATGTGAGCTGCGAGTGCGAGTAGTTTTCCTTCGCTTTCGTCATATTTTCAAACCACTTTGAAAAGTGAATAGCAGCATTCGACTATGGAATTAGCGCACTCAAGTAAGTGTTTCTTGACATTTTTGCATTTTTAACTTTTCGGTTCGCCATTTTGAATTTTTGAATTTTTAAATTTTTAAATTTTGTTTCGCCATTTCGTTTGCGTTGCGTATTTGTCAGGGTTCCTCGTTTGCTATTCGAATGCTAACTTGTTCCGCGCGAGTTAGTTTTGTATTCTTAAATTATAGTTTTTGAACGGCTTTAGTTGTTAGGCTTCCTGGCATTCACTAAGTAATTTTAACTGAGTTGGGCGCACGAGTTTAGATTTGTTTTATATACATAAAATATATATAATTTTGCAATTTTCGCTCCCTCGCTATTAGTTTTCTGTATTTCTATAATTAAAGTGTTTTTTTTCTTTCAGATATTGCGTTCGGCACTCGCCTCAAGTTTTTTAACGAAACCCTTTGGATGTGTCCGCTGAATACACCTGGAATTTTATTTTTATTTTTATATTTGAAGTTGTTTTATTCATTTGTATTTCAAAGTTATGTTTTATTCATTTGTATTTCAAAGTTATGTTTTATTCATTTGTATTTCAAAGTTATGTTTTATTCATTTGTATTTCAAAGTTATGTTTTATTCATTTGTATTTCAAAGTTATGTTTTATTCATTTGTATTTCAAAGTTATGTTTTATTCATTTGTATTTCAAAGTTATGTTTTATTCATTTGTATTTCAAAGTTATGTTTTATTCATTTGTATTTCGAAGTTATGTTTTATTCATTTGTATTTCGAAGTTATGTTTTATTCATTTGTATTTCGAAGTTATGTTTTGATTTATTTATTTGTAAGTTATTTTTTTCAATTTTTTTTTGAAAATTAGACTATCTCATTTTCATGTCTCGTCTACAGATTTATTGTTTAATAAATATTAAATAAAATGTTTAATAAGTATATTTTTTATTCAGTTTATAAATACAAAGGAGAATTTATGCATAAATTAAAAATGTGGAGATAGGCAAAATCGCGTCCTCCCCTATTTATCCAAAATGCGGACCGGACGACCAAGTATCGCTCAATTTTGTTCCCGAGTGTTATAAGTCTTAAAAAATGCAAAGTTAGTATTTCTTTTAGCAAGAAACACAAAAATCACATTTTCAAACACTTAAAGACACAAGCAAACAAAACTAAGCGATACTTAGTCGTCCGGTCCGCAAAAGCGTTCTGGTAGCCGAATTCAATCTGAAAATAAAGAGAATGTAAAAAAAACTGAATTAACTACAAAAAATCACTTAAAATACAAATGAATAAAATACAATTTAAAAATAAAAATCCAGGTATATTCAAAATCCAATGATTTCGTTGAAAAACTTCAACCGAGTGCCGAACGCAATATCTGAAAGAAAAAAAAACACTTTAATTATAGAAATACAGAAAACTAATAGCGAGGGAGCGAAAATTGCAAAATTATACATATTTTATAAAACAAATCTAAACTCGTGCGCCCAACTCAGTTAAAATTACTTAGTGAATGCCAGGAAGCCTAACAACTAAAGCTGTTCAAAAACTATAATTTAAGAATACAAAACTAACTCGCGCGGAACAAGTCAGCATTCGAATAGCAGACGAGGAACCCTGACAAATACGCAACGCAAACGAAATGGCGAAACAAAATTTAAAAATTTAAAAATTCAAAAATTCAAAATGGCGAACCGAAAGGTTAAAAACGCAAAAATGTCAAGAAACACTTACTTGAGTGCGCTAATTCCATAGACGAATGCTGCTATTCACTTTTCAAAGTGGTTTGAAAATATGACGAAAGCGTATGAAAACTACTCGCACTCGCAGCTCACATAACTGCTGCTTCACTCGACGAAACCTTCCGAAAACTCAACTGGTGCGGGATATGACGCATTTGCATTTTGCATATCAATGAACGTACGCGACTGGAAGTGACGACATCTAACGACGACAATTGCAAACTATTTCAATTTTCTGTTTTTATCGATCGATGGCGTAACGATCGACAAATTTAAAACCAAAACAATTAGAAAAGCGAAATAAATTGCTAAACCAGTTCCATCATGTTCGCAGAAATACTTTGTCAAATTATTTAAATTGAAAAACGATTTATCATTCGCAAAAAATCCTCCGCAAGAATGGCAAATCTGCCTGAAAACAAAAAAAAAAAAAATGTAAACCCTTAACACCACAAATTTACTCATTAAAATCCGCGTAGAAACCACAATGTCCTCCCACAAAGCTGCACGGCTCCCGGGAATCTGAACGTTCAACTGGAACCCACCTCCCAAAGAGCCCTGTCGCGCCTCCCAGCTCACAGACAAATACGAAAACAGAAAAGCAACGATAACGACCGATTGGCTCGAGAAAAACAAAGCAAGCGAGTCCTTGATATTTTTCTAGCATTAAATATTATAATTAAGCTAAAAATAACTGATGCCGATCTTAATACTATTTTTCAATTCAAAAATGGCGCTGTGTGGATTGTGAAGTTTGAATTATGAAAAAAAAATTTCTTGAATTTTCTTCCTTGGTCAAGACGCGATCCCTGAATCGCAGTTTCCCCAGTCCATCGACCTGACCACTAATCTATAAAAGACGTCTTATTTTACTTTATATTTAAAAAAAAATTTCTCTGAATTTTAACCTTGTTCAGGATTTTGAACTTGGAGCATCCTTTCTCTCTGTAAGTCCAGCGACCTAACCGCTAGCCTATGAGTGTCTTGCTGATAAGTGATAATGTAGGTATATACCTTACTTAAATAAAGTGTCTTATATTTTATTAGTGTTTTTGAAAAAAATACTTGGTATAATTTTTCGACCTTGGTCGAGATTCGCATCCACGATCTCAGCGATCAGAAACAAACAACTAGACCACTAACAAGTAAGTCTTTCAATGACACATTGAGATTACGCTTAAGTTATCTCATATATATGTCTCCGCTGTTTTTTTGGAAAAAAAAATTCTTAAATTTTTTACCAGGATCCGAAGCTGAGATCTTACGAGTTAATGATCACAACCTAAGCACCGGTCCAGCGCAACTTACATAAAATAGCAAATGTTTCATTGCTGTACTCACTTTCAAACTAACGGTTCCGCGAGATTCGAGTTTATATGTGGGTGGTAACAGAATTTTAGTTTCAGTAGTGCTAATTTACTCTTCTAGAACGCTCCATCCGAGTCAATATCGCGGTATTTTCATCCCGACAACACCAACAACTAGCTACATTGCCCAAGTTAATGCCAACCTATTATTAGTCGACGCCCGACTTACTGGGTCCGTAATCCCAGTTATCACGTTAACTATGATAAACCGGCCATGAACTGTGCGAATCAAAAGAACATTTCAACAGTTTCTAAATAAAATGTCTGGAGAAATGGGCGGGGAAATGGGGGTAGGTAAAATGAACGCAAAACGCCCTCCTTTTCAATTATCGACTAAAAACAAAAACCAATCTGCATTTCCGCGTTTTCCTCCTTGTTGCCGGACCCCTCACTCTCCACTGCTGTCCCTTTTTACATCAACACTCGATCGTGTCGAACGGAGCCTTGCCAAAACCCTCGTCAAACCTTTAGCAAAAATAAAATCTTGATTTAGTAATGAATACAATGAAACAATTTAATCGCTGAAAAAGATAATTTAAGAGGTAAAAAGAGATCAGGACGAATATGAAAGACAGTCAAAAAGAGGTAATCCAATTGAAAATCATATTTCACATGAAAAGGTGGACAATTTTAAGATTTTCAGATTAATAACTTAAAAACCACTCAAAAGCACATTGAAGAAAAAAGAGAAAAAGCATTTGGAATTGAAGAACATGCAGCAAAACGACTCAAAGAAGCCCGGAATAAATCCTTACGGATATAAATATCAGTAAAAATAATTAATTATTTAGCATTTTGATTGATTTTGAAATTAAATTAAAGCCTGGATTAGACACAAGTTCTTATTTGGAACTCAGCTCTAAATTCCAAAGAAGAAAAGGAGCCCTGCATGGTCTCAGAAACTGTTTATTTCTATTGTTTTCTGATTCACCACAGAGGAAAAAGATGCGGCCATTGTTTGAATATTATACAAATCTATAGAAGTCTATTTAAATTCCTAGCGAAGTCAATATTCCACAGAACTTGCCCTCTTACCAAGTGGTAATAGAGGAGCAATTCCAAAATAAACTAAAATGTCTGTAATTAGGCTTGGTATCCCACAATGGCCACAGCTACAAAAAACCTCAGGCGAAAAAAAGTTTACACCTATATTACAATATAGTGAGCAGATGGATAGATTCTGTGACAAGTCTGGTTATGCCAATTTCGTAGTCTAGGGTCACCAAGAGTAGGAAACAAGGTCACGTAAACGGGAGTCCCGAGGACGTCCAATAAACGAAGTGGGGTCAAAGTTACTGTAGCTAGCAAGACTTGTTAGAAAATTTAACTTTCTGCTCAATAGAGTATATAAAACAACCAAAAATAATTACATTCTTGCAAAACAGTAAAAAAAAAGTTTTGTATAAAATCCTGAGATCTTCCGGCCCGATTAGCGCGTCTAACTAAAACAACAAAAAAATGAATGAATGAGGTGCGTTCAAAGTCAAATTACTTACAAGACTTATACATAAGAAGTCATGTCGGAAATGACTTATGGCAAACCACAATCGTCGTAGATTAAGACCTGACTTATGCATAAGTCATTCAGTGGCATCCATCTTTCAACTCCAAAATGGTTTTAGCAAATAAAACCCACAAATTTTGTAAGTGGGGATGTCATATCCTAACGATTCCATGAGAAATTAGTATAAAAATAGGTAAGAGTTGCAAAAAATATTGACAAACAATTTTGTCAGACATCAGTGAACAAACTTGATTTTTAATCACAATTTTTTAAAAAGGAACATTCCCAATCTATATGGTTTTAACTTTGATCACACCTAGTATATTGCTTTATTTAATCAATTATTACGAGTTTGTTAAATTTATTTGGAACCACTTGACAACATTCGATCATTTTCATTGTCAGAATTATATCCAAAATAATTTCCCCTTTCCAGCATGGATATCAATCAAGATGATTTCTGATGATTTCAATTTGGACGAATTTTTAAGTATACATAATGCATACATAATACAAACAATACATACATACATACATACATAATACATAGATACAATACATACATAATACATACATACAATACATACATAATACATATATACAATACATACATAATACATATACATACAATACATACATAATACATACATAATACATACATACAATACATACATAATACATTCATACAATACATACATAATACATACATACAATACATACATAATACATACATACATACAATACATACATAATACATACATACAATACATACATAATACGTACATACAATACATACATACATAATACATACATAATACATACATATAATACATACATACAATACATACATAATACGTACATACAATACATACATAATACATACATAATACACTTCTCAGCCAATGACATTTTATCCAATCTGGGGATGAATAGAGTTTAAGAGTAAGGATTACTAGTACAAGGATTTCTAGTACAAGAATTTTTTAAGGATAAAATTAATGCATTCGACTCTGTCACCAAATCGGCTGTGGACATTTTGATCCACTTTTCATGGACCAAATGGGCTGAAATTTGGCACACACGTTTAACTTCGATTACAATGCAATGTGTCCAAAATTCAGCCCATTTGGTTCAGTAGTTGTGTAATGCTAAAAACAGATTTTCGAAAATTTTGAAGAGGAGAAAAAAATGACACGTGACTAAAAGACCACATTTTACAGTTTTGGTTTTTAGTTGAGTTGGCTTTAATGCTTAGTTCCCACTTGAACCACTTTTGTAGAAGTTATGACTTTCTAAAAGTTTAATTTCTACAACTTTTATCTTCTTCTTCCTGTTCACACTTGCGAAGAAGTTTTGTAGAAGTCATTTAACTTGTCCGAAAGTCCTATTATAGCCCAAGGTGACTAATCGGTTGGCAATTGTTTCGTAAACAATGCAATTTTGCTTCATTGAAGCTAAATCACATTGTATTTTATCGTACCAAATATCAAGAAGTGATTTTATTTCACCTTCTTCAGCCCATGTGCTCCACTTGGCTGCCACTGGCCACTGGTCAGTCACGTGATTGGTCAGGGGGCGTATTTTAGAGGTGTGACGTCAGGTTATAGAAGAGATTTCTTAAACTTAAGTTGTAGAAAAGTCGGCCATTTTAATCTGAGTTGTATAAAACCGGATCAAGTGTGAACGCAAGACTTTCTGAAAGTGGGCGAGTTTTGTACAAAAGTGGTTTAAGTGTGAACAGGGCATTAGTTATAGTTAGTTTTTATAGTTATAGTTGGTTTTGATAGTCATAGTTGGTTTTTAGTTATAGTTGGTTTGGTTTTTATAGTTATAGTTGGTTTTAGTTACATATTGTTGTTCTCAGGATTCATAATAAATGCAAAATGACTAAAAATACTTGTACAATTTATTTACAATATTTTTAGGGTGGTTTTGAGTTATAGTTGGTTTAGTACAGTGTTTGTACTTATACTGTAAATAGACGGGCGCTCTTATGACCGTATTTTTCGCATTAATAGTACTTGAATGCTATCGGGATTAAAATACACATCCCACCATCCAACATTTTAATGAGACCCTTGTTTTCTAAAAAAAAAAAACCTTTGCAAAAAATATCTAAACTTTACCTTAAACAAGATGGCGTTGAACTCGCCCCATCTTCTTGTTCACGTGGGTAAAATGTGATCCCGTCGGCCAGTAGAAGATTGAACTCGCCACTTCTTACTAGTTTAAAGAGTATACGACATCAGTTATTATTGGTCCAGTGGATCAAGCATCGTTATAAACCGTAATCTTTCAGAAAAATAAGAATATCAGAGAGTTTAAATCCAATGCTATAGTTTTGTGAAAACGAGCACACGACAATACTATGAAACTGATTCGACAATTTGTGCGATTGTTATCGCGCCCTGGTAGCAGGCCATTTTAAGGGATGGCTAAAATTATTGAGATAAAAAATATTTTGATATCGTGTTTTGAGCCCATGGAACCATACATGGAACTTTCAACAACCCGTGGTTAAAAATGTGACCCCCGTATAATTCATTCTAACCAATCAGCTCTCAGGATTTTCAAACTCTGATAATCGCGCCGTAATAGCGACAAACGGATCGCCATTGAGCGCCAACTGTACCGCTATATCCCGCAATATTGGCCGCAATATGTTGGATAAAGTGAGGTCGAGCAGATTTGAGTTCATGCTCAAGTCTTACTTTTCCTGACATGTCGGAAAATTAAGAATATCTGAAACCCAGCTTCCAGCTCGACCTCACTTTATCCGACACTGTCGGTCATTGCGGGGTAATAGGATATTAATTCTTGACAGAAAATTAATTGTTGATAACCAACTATTAAAAACGTCATTTTAAAATAGCGAATTTTTTGAGGAATAGGCGCGAGAAAATTTTGAATTAAAAACTGCCGCCATTTAGAGCATGTCGTACCTTTCATGCTTTATTTTAATTTATTAACCTATTCAAAGCATCCACATACTTCTATAATAACTTTCTCGTAATATACTGTTTTCTATGTTTATTATGGTTTGATTTACGGCAACGAGCAGGGACTATGTTTTGTGTAGCATGCATCACCACCATTCACGTAAGGTGTGATTTGGTGCAGTTGGCAATGTGCAGTTCTATTATTTTAACATCAAAATGTCGCGACTATTATAGTTGTGATGTAGAATTTAATAAAACATGACAATCTTTTATAAATTTTTACTAGAAAAATAAAAATTTAACTTCTGGATAAAACTGCATTGTCCAGGCAAAAATATAAGCAACTTTATATGCAAAAAATCGGGTAGAATGCATTATTTATGCGTAACTGCACATTTATAACTCAAATGACTGTTGAAATAAGTGTATTTATGTAGTTATAAAACTCATTTTTAAAAGAAAAGTGGCGGTTGGTTTTTGCAAAGACCACAATCCATTGGATTGTAGTCTTTGGTTTTTGCTGGCTTGGCGCGACGGTAGTGCCACCTTCTAGTGAAAATGAGAATTAGGTAAACAAAAATGAGTACTTACCAATAAATCTTTATTCATTTGTACTCGATCATTTGATGGAAATGAAGGAATCGAAGAGCCTACGCATGTCGTCCCAGGCGTCGTCTAGCTTGTTTCAGTTTTGCGTGCCGCTTTCACCTAGCGGTAAAAATCGGAACATTAGGTAGTATGGCGGTGTATTGAATTGCTTAAAAATAACTAATAAAATGACTAATAAATGTGCAAACTGTTGCACATTAATGTATATTTTACAATTTAATTTCCTGATTCAAAAGAATAAAGATATTGAATTTGATCTTTACGTTTTACATCGTTATCCACGCCTATCTTAAACAAATTAATTATTTACAACATTTTTATGCTGTTTCATCTGTACTTTCTCCATTTTTAAATCAAATAATAGAAAAATCATTTTTATTTCGGTAGCCGAAAAGATAGTTACCTACAGTCACCGTCCCATAACTTGACGACGCCAACTGCGCACGAATGCTGATGCAGGCTACATCAAAATGTAGTCCGCTAGCTGTCGTTGTCGCAAATTGGACCACAACAAACACAAAAACATAATTATTGTTATTTTTTATAATATTGTCCTTTGAAATATAAAAATAACAATAATATACTGTCTTCTATGTTTATTATGGTTTGATTTACGACAACGAGCAGGGACTATATTTTGTGTAGCATGCATCAGCATTCCCGTAAGGTGTGATTTGGTGTGATTATTGTGTGCAGTTATGGCAATGTGCAGTTCTATTATTTTAACATAAAAACATCGCGGTTGTGAACTGGAATTTAATAAAACATCTTTTATAAAAGCAAACATTTTTATTTCAAATAAACAATAATTTTTTAAACGGAAAATCAAAAGACACCATTATAGAAACGTTTATTGATCTATAACAAATTATACATCCAACTGACTCCCGAACCTGAAAACTGCGAACCGCTTAAAAATTAAAACTGATTGAATTTTGAAAGAATGCCTGTTCTTCTCCAGCTGCCACAAAATAATCGTAAAAAATCGAAGACTATTTCCTCCATCTGAAAAATAAAATTACTTTATTTTACAAATTATCCTTAACGCAGAAAAAAAAATTACATATTTACATTTTTAACAACTTATCCTTGCTGCCGCTCACTCACTACTACTCTCTGTCCATCCGCATACACCTACAAAAAATATTTAATAAATAAAACAGAAATTAGAGTTGTCATATTTTACCTCGTCGGCATGACCGGGTAAATCAAGCGCCAAATTCTTCACACTTTCAAAGTCGAGTCTGTGCTGTATTTGATGTATTTGCTTTTGATGTATTTCTCACTTATCTGAGCTTCTTTGGATAATTCTTCATCTAAACATAATAAATTAGGAAAATTAAATTCAATAATACATTTAAAAAGTGTTTTTACTTGATTCAGTGATGCTACTGTCAGCGTCGCTGGGGTTAAAAGCTCCAGTTCCTGTTACATAGTCGGTATTCAATGCTATATAATTAACCAAATGCGCGTTCGTTTCTAAACTTCGATACAAAACTCTCTAAAAAGAATTTTTAAAAAATAAATTTAATTTAATTTAAAAATTTAAAACTTACGTCTGCAGCTCGCCACAATTTGACAGTTTTGTCTCGCGATGCCGAGGAAATGAGTCCAGTTCCATCCCATTTCGCACAAGTAACGCTCTTTGCGTGACCTGATAATGTTAATATTAATGTGTGTCCTAATACCTTAGTGTCCCAAATGCGATCCTAAAAAAAAAAATAATGAAATTAAATTTGTCATTTCAAATGTTAGATAATATACTTTGAAGGAATTGCTCATATTTCTGCATTCGCGATTTAAATGTAGAGGTTCTTTCATCAAAGTTTTGCCCATTTCTTATCCGGTTTCAGGATTTCACATAAAGATACGACCATTTTTACAACCAAATGCTAATTTCTGTCCATCAGGCGAACACACTAAAAAAAAATGTAAAATTATGTAAAAACGTAATCGAATAACAAATTGGCAATTTTATTAATAACCTTTACAAATAAAATGCGGAGTTTCAGTTTATGATGTCAGATAATTATGACAAAATGAATAAATTACGAAAGAATCAGCGAAGTAATCAGGGCCAACACGATAGTAATTGTGGATGTAGAATTCGATGGCTGTACAAATAACAAAACACAATAATAAAATAAACGATTAAAAGCACAAATTAAAATAAATACCGTATAATAATTTTTTTTTTTTTTGGTTACGTTATCTGGCGCTTGTTTGGCAAACCGCTCAGTCTCACGAGGCATCATCACCACTGGCAAAACTCACGGTTGAACTGGCTTTGCACTTTCCAGAACCATTTTCAATAACCAGCAACACACACACACATGATGATGTTTTACATTTTAAGCACTGGATGGCAGTACCACAACTAATTTTTCAAATCTAGATCTCCGGACGGGTAGCTCGCTCTGACGGCTGCTTCCCAGATTAGTGTCAGCCATCAGATATTTAATTCGTTAAAAATAATTTTATATTCCCGTGTTTAATCATGTGTTTGTAATGAATACTCATTCTTCATTTTGGAA
Organism: Strigamia maritima; assembly: GCA_000239455.1. Classification (NCBI taxonomy): domain Eukaryota; kingdom Metazoa; phylum Arthropoda; class Chilopoda; order Geophilomorpha; family Linotaeniidae; genus Strigamia; species Strigamia maritima. The sequence continues at coordinate 220,382 of JH432114.1, forward strand.
CAAAAGAAAATCAGGAAAACGTTTACTCGCCAAAAATGCCAAATACGAATATGCCAGGTCCAGCTGTGAACGAAGTGTCAGTGAAGGTGCGAACTCAAGCTCAAATGTTGTTTATTATTTCAACGGTGAAGCGGAAGACGACCAGTTCGAGGACGAAAAAACAATCCATCTTCACGATAGAAGTGCAACAAATAAACTGTACAATCAAACTTATATCGAAAAAGAAATCCTATCTGGAGATTCCATTGCCAATTTAGCTCTACGCTACGGATGCACGGTAGAATACATTAAAAATTCAAAAAATACAACACAAATACTGTATTAATTAAATAATTTTTATTTCAGGTTGAAGAATTGAAGCGACTAAACAAAATATTCTACGATCAAGAAATACACGCGTTGGACAAGATCAAAATTCCAATTAAACCATTCAGTATTCTAACAGAAATATCTGAAAAGGAAGAAGAAATCATCGATTCGGGACATAGTAGCCCCCTCAGAGATACACGGACTTTAAGCATTGGTTCCAACTTATTATCGAAAAACGGGTCGAAAAATGCATTTTTACAGCAAATGGACCAAGATTTGGAGCGAATTCGCCGTTCAGCTCGCAATTACGAATCCGAATCGTCGTTGGTTGAAATCGCCGAGCGGTTAACGTGTAAACGATTTTATCCATTGACCGAACAACTCAAAATCAATCAAGAAAGATTTAAGTTTTCGCTCTTCGTTGCTGGAGCTTTGATAACATTTTTCATACTGATACCGCTTCTGGTTTTGATATTATTTTTACGATCAAGAGAATGATAGATCGATGGCTTAATAAATTATAACGATAAATTCGTAATTTATTAATTAATAGATTGATTGATTCATTAATTAATAAACCGGCCCATCATCATCTAAATTGTCTTCTTCCTCATCTAAATATCCTTCGCCATTATCGAAGTAGGAACTAATGTAATCCGTCTCCTAAATTGAAAAATTGAAGAAAAAAAAGAGAAAGAAAAAATTGATATTTATTTTGATATTTTTAAAAAAATATTTCGACCTCTTCTTCAATTTCCTCGTCATATTCTTCTTCGATTTCTTCGTTTTCCTCGTCTTCCTTTGCCTTTTCTTCATCTTCTTCATCACTCGGTTCATTTTCCTTTTTTTCTAATGCCTGTTCAATAATATATAAATATTTATTTTTATTTATTTTTATTTATTTTTATTTATTTTTATTTATTTTTATTTATTTTTATTTATTTTTATTTTGTGATTTATTTACTTGTAACTTGATACTTGTAAATGTAAACAAACCTTTAATTTCTCATCGATGTTGATATTGACATCTGTTCTAATTTCAGGTTTGTGTGGTTTAGCTAGCACTTTCCTTTTCTTTTTGATGCTTTTTAATTCTTTTGGAAACCTGGACAAATCTGTGAAATACATTTTTATTTATATAAATTAAACAGTTTATCATTTTCTATTTGTTTTTAATATTTTTCTTACCGAGATTGTCCCGTAAACTGATGCTTTTGCTTTTGCTTTGTGTTGGAGTTGAATCTGAATACCGTTCTGTCATACTCTGAACTGCCGGTGGTTTTATATAAGATTCAGATTCGCTCAAGTCCATTCGCAAGCATTTTTTTATTCTCAATAGTTCACTAATGTCGCGATCAAACGGCAAAGGTCTGTTGAGTAATTCGGGAAATAATGGCGGTGGTTGTAAGACCGGTGGTGGTTCTTCTCCCTTTTCAATTCCACATTCAGAACTGATCATCAGTTTTCCTCTACCTCTCCCTCGTCCAGCCATGGTTGATACGCGATATCACATACAACGAATGAATGACGATATTAGTAGTGATTATTTTCTGACCTGTGCTGCGCCATGTTGGAAATCAACATTTTTAAAGCTGCCGCCAAGTTTTAAAAAACACTCACGATTTAAATAAAAATGTTTTTTAATTACAATAATTAAATATTTGGTTTTCATCTAAATTTAATATAGTAAAATTATTGTTAAGAAAATACCGTGCTGTTATAATTTGAGCATATACTTTCGTCGATAGGTGTCAGCACCTTATAATTTTCCTTTGCAGCCATTTTGGTTAGCGTATGTATGTTTATTTGATTTTTACGTCCATCATCCAGCAAACCCGGTGAGCTTTTCATTTTCACAAATAAAAAAGAAATGTATAATTATGAACCTTTTGCCAATTCGAACATTTTTGTAACCATACGAAGAGTTTGAAAGCACAAGATTAGTCAAAACATGGATGAATTGATGGTAACACGACTGGATAATGCGTCTGTTGACGAAACGAATAAAATGCTGACTGAGTTTAACAGTTTGGTAAAAATATACTCGACTTATTCAAATAATGTATCGTAACATATTTTTTATTTTTTTATTTTTTTATTTTTTTATTTTTTTATTTTTTTATTTTTTTATTTTTTTATTTTTTTATTTTTTATTTTTTTTAAATATGCCTATTTCAGAAAGCTACAACATTTACATTCAACGAGTTCGACCCGAGTCGTCGTCGTCGCGCTTGGCAAATTTTATTCAAAAAATTATCGGAATCTTCCTACAGCCGTTGTCACATTCGATGTTTGGAAACCATTCGTATCTTAAGCCGAGATAAAACCGATTTAAACGATGTAATTAGTCGAGACATGATTGATCTGCTGTTGAAAATCGCCGGTCTCGTCCTCGATGAAGACACACTGAATAGAACAAATTCCCAAGACGATTATAAACTCATGTTAGAAGCTCAAAAGAGTTTGTGCAATCTTATTTTCCATTGCACAGCCGTTCAACGAATGTGTTGGTAAATACTAAACGTCATACATTGCCAACATCCCTTACTTTTTCTTTTTTTTCTCACAGCAATAGTGGATGTATAGAAGGAATTATGATGAGGCTGAAAACGTATAGAGATCCGGATTTGGTTTACGAAGTCAAAGTAATAATTTTTACATAAATGATAAATGATAAAATTTTAATTTTAATTAATTTATTTCCAGTTTTTTGATATGCGGATGCTTTTTCTGTTGACGACTGTATGCGCCGACGTGAGACCGAAATTGCGCAACGAATTGCACGGACTCACGTACCTAATGGAAGTGTTGGATTTGATCTTAAAAACAAGTGCTGAACGCAATTACGACGACGCTCGTTCGTGCAATCGCTCTCGAAGTGGAAGAGTACATGATGTACCTTATCTGAATGATGAAGAAGCCGATTTAGCGTGCGAAGTGCTTAAAACCCTTTTTAGTTTGACCATGCACGTGGACAAAAACAATTTAGATGAAGTTAGAGTGAAAAAAGTTAATTTAATTTAATTTAAATAATTTAATATTAATTTCTATTTAATTTTATTTTAATTAGGAGGAAGAAGCTCATTTCTTGCGAATGGTCAGTATTTTACACGACATACTGATTTGTCCTACTCATACCAAAGAAAAACGTGAAGAAGTGCAAAACCACACTGTGAATTTACTGACAAATATGCCAGCAGTGTGTTACGACGAACTGTTAACGCCGTTAAGTGATGGCGCCGTTGGTGGTTACGATAATAAGGATGTTGAATATGACGGACAAAACATGGAAGCAGTTGTCATTCTGTTGGATTTTCTTGACCGCAGATTGGACAAGGTTTGTATGATTGTCAAATGTCAACTATGAAAAAAACACAATTTTAATTATTATTATTTTTTAATTATTTTTTGCTTATTTTCAGCCTTCGGGGAGTATTCAAGAAGGTCTTCCACCGATTCTAACTTGTTTATGTGAATGTGCTCGTTCAATTCGCACCATTCGAAAATTTTTACGACTTCGAGTGTTGCCGCCTCTCCGAGACGTCTACAATCGTCCCGAGCAAGGAGAAACTTTGAGGAATAAATTATGTCGTCTTTTGACTTCTCCTATTACCGCTGTTAAACTTTTAGTAGCAGATTTTTTATTCATTTTATGCAAAGAAAGTGGTGAGTTTTCTGTTGTATACATTTTTATAAGTAAATTTTAATTTTAATTTTAATTTTTAAATATTCAGTTGCAAGACTTATCAAATACACAGGTTACGGCAATGCAGCCGGTCTTCTTGCTAACCGAGGTTTAATGTTAGGCGGACAAGGAAAGGGCAATTACTCGAGTGAATCGGACGATAGCGATACTGAGGAGTACCGCGAAGCGCGAGATCGGTAAATTTTCTATTTGAACTCATAAATTCAATTCAATTCAATTTTAATTTGTTTTGATAGGATTAACCCTGTTATCGGTTGCTACGAAGAACCTCGATTAGATCCAATGGCGGGTATGAGCGAAGAACAAAAAGAATATGAAGCGATTCAATTGGTTAATTTGATGGATAAACTCTCAAGGTTGTTCGGTGATGTTTTTAGTGATTTGTTTATTAATTGTTTGATATTTCTTCAGAGGTGGAATGATTCAACCGATGCGTGTTGGTGAAGATGAGAAACCGTATCCAGTGGAACATATTTTAGAAATGCGGGGTGATGTGGCAAAAAATAGATCCGATTCAGAATCCGATTAAGAACTATTTAAAATCTTCTTGTTTTATGTGTTGTTACTTATATGAATTTAATTTATGTGATTAGAATTCATTGAAGTTGAGGAAAAGAAATAAAAAAAAAAAATATGAAATAATAATGCATAAAAACATGCGTATAAAGAATTTTTTTTATATATTATATATTAAACTAGAGAATTATTGATATAGAAATTGAATTTGAATTTAATAACGCTTAAATTTACTCTTCGATATGGTACAAAAAATCTTTTAAACAGTGTATCTTTCTAAAAAATGTGATTATTATGATTATTATTATTATTATTATTATTATTATTATTATTATTATTATTATTGACAATTATTTTATCTTTTTGTCATTTATTTAGCTAGTTTAATACATGGAATAGCAGGACATTTTTATTTTTTGTAGATTTTAATTTGGTTTAATTCATTTGTATATTTTTCATAATCATTGTTTTAAGAAAGAAAAAAAAAAGATATTTAAAGCCTGTTTCTCTTCTTCCATTTCTTTGTAACTTATATTTGTATTAAAAGTCTCATTTGTGAGGACAAAACTATAGTTTTATAGCTTTTAATTTTTGACGCAGGACGAAAATGGCGCTTGTAGTGAACCAGTTGCTAAGCAACAACTTGTTTGATTAATTCTATGGTGAAGACGCGCGCTGTTTGTCGTTCACATTTTTCTTGAATTTCCTTCCACGTTCTTCTTGCGTGGGCTCAGACAGTAATCTACGTGCCAAGCAGGTGAATTTTTTATTATTTTATTATTATATGATATTTTGTTTTGACTTGGTCGAGTGCACTTCGCTTATTCAAGACTTTAATCAGAATTTACGAATTTTTCTGACACAAAACGTTCTAAAACAGTTTTTTTTTTCTTTTAAAATTAATTATTTATTTAATATGAATTACAAACGAATATTCCTATTTGAATTTAATAAAATTAATCATCAGCCATGGATTCCGATAAATCGCTCGACTTGGACTTGGAAATGGAGTCAATTTGCAACTCGAACAACAAACGACTGTGCGAGGACGACTGCGATGAGGATTTAATGGATCTTCAAGTGAAAAAACAGCGCAGATTAGATGAAAATCAGAGGGATATGGTGGTGGTGGAATTGAATCAAGAAACGAAAACCGGTGCGACGAGTGCTCACGATTATTTCGAATTCATCAAAACATCAGGTGCGGATGCGGACGAATTCAATGCCGCCATGATTGACGGAATGCAAAGCAAAAATTCACCCACTCAAAACAACGGACCAGCTGAAGGGTAAATTAAAAATAAAAATAAAAATAAAAATAAAAATAATATTCTGTTTAAAAAAAAAAAATTATTCTTTTATTTATTTATTTTAGAGATAGAGATATTACCGGTCAACAGTATTACATCGCAGTCGATGCGCGGACAGTTGCGACGTTACAGGCGGGTGCCGAATACACTTTAGTGCCTATTGACCAGAATGGGAAGGAAACACCGGAGGAAAGACAACCCAATGCTTATGACGAAGAAAATAGTCGTTTATGGAGCGAAAATGATGACTCACTCAAAGAAAGTGATCAACCGCAACAACTTCTTATACAAACAATGAGACCGCTAAGCAGTAATCCGTCCTCTCCCCAATTATATTGCCAGGAGGTTGGTATTTAATAATTTAAATGTTACAAACGTCTCCGAGAAACTGAATAAAAAAATAAAAAAATAGAGAAAAACATGACCCAAATACTGAAAATGAAACCCTAACATACTTTTCTTTTCCGAGGGGAGTTTTAGAAGTCGAGGGGAAAACCGGGGGAAAAAATGGTTGGCTTTCACTATGACGTCATTACTGACATACATAAATATTTTGTTATTATAAATTTTTTTTTTTAAATTTAATTTTTTTTTTTTTTAAGGATGGAAATAATATAATAAACGGCGGTCAAGGCTCGGACAATGACGGACTTGGATCATCCAACGTTTATTCGAACGTTGATGGTTCATTATCCCCAAATCGGAAATTTCATTCAAACAACACTCATGGACAGAATGTAGTTCGCGGATCCAACATGCCGACGCGATTCCAGACTCCAACGTCCGTTTCACCGAACGGATATCCCGTTTTACCCGCACCTCATCTCATGTACAATGTTCCTTCGGCAGCTCATCATCCCAATAATTCTTCAGCACCATTCAGTTACGCCGGACACCGCGTCCATCTTCCTCCTCCCGGTTCTACTTGGCACACGTCGCCTTACACTCAAGTAAAAATAAAGAATTTGATAGAAAATAAGCAATTTGTGTTAAATTTGTGAATTATTTTTTATTTTTTAGAGTTATTCGCCACATAATAATCAAAATTTTGTGCCCAATCAAACCATGACACCGACATCCACAATGAATTTAAACAGCAGTGGAGAAGAACAAGAAAATGTGTCGCCTGACTACTCCAGGTGAAAATGGAAATTATTTGTTTACTTAAAGACGATTTATTTATTTTTGGTTTGTTTTTTTTAGGGTTGCGCAAAATGCATCGGGTGGGGACGGAAGTTTGTTTCCTCTCACAGCTCTCCCCCGCACCCCTAATATGGCGCAAATCTTGGGTCCGTTGGATAACATGCAATATTTTCCAATTCCGTTCACCGGAAGAGAAAATCATAACGAGAAAGAACGAAAGCGGAGGTAGTTTGAGATTTTTAAGTAATTTAAGTAATTTCGAGCGATTTAAATTAAATGTTTATTTTCATCTTTATTTAGGAGTCGAATTAAGAATGCGTGTTCACTTTTACGCGATTTGGTGCCCGGTTTAAGTGAGAAAACAGACAAAGCAACCGTGTTTGAATACACCGTTCAATACTTGCTGCATCTTAAGCGGCATGTGGGAAAACAATTTGACAAGGTTTGATTGTGCGCTAAAAAACGGGTTATGTCAATCACGTACCTAATAATATTTATGAGTTTGTTGACAGGACTTCATGGAAAAATACACTCCTTATTGACTCAGATTCTGCTTGACCTTATTTTTAACAAATTGTTTCTTTTTATTTCGTCGATTTAAAAAAAAAAACAAAAAAACAAAAAAATAAAATTATTTGATGAATTTTTGTATATTGTATTTAGAAAATTTAAGATTTTTATTTATTGTTAATACAGTTTTTATTATTTTATTTTGAGTTTAGCATGTGAAAAGACACAAAAGTGAGATTTATATTCAGTTTTATTTGTCAAATTTTATTATTTTTTTGTTTAAATTTAAATTTCAAAGTGTATACGGACAAGTGTTAGTTTATTTGATGGTGCAATAAATTAAATGCATTACTGAGCATTATTTTTTGACCCAATTGTTTCACATGCCCAAAACATTCGTGCCACTCTTTCCTCCTCTAAAAATGACATCATCTAGTCGTTGACCTCTGTCTTTGCGTAATCTGCTGCCATTACCACATAATTGCAATCTCTTATCGCGAGTTTAGGCGGTTAAAATACCTTATAAAGCATTTGCAATTATCATTGAATGAAACGTACACTATTATTAATCATATTGCAAACTTTAATCGCTTTGTTTAATCATTAAAAATGATAAAAACTCATAAAAAAAAATCTCAATTAGTTCGCAGATTTGTCAACAGAGCCGCTGTTAGCCAATGAGGTTGTCATTTGCATTTGCGTCATCAATGACGTTGCCTCTTCTACTCTGATCAAGGGAATTTGCTGCTTGGAGGTCAGAAAGAGGGCAAACCACTGGTGAACAAGATGTTGTACAACGCCGAACAAACCTTGAAAGATTCGGTGAGTTAATCTTTTTGATATTTTAATTGTTTTGCGGGTAAATGTCGAGAAGGGAACGAGAGATGATGTTGTTTAATCGGGGATAATAGTTCGATTTTGACGTTTTTTCATGTGTCCTTGGTGGTTGTTGTGGGGTGTGGCTTCCATTTCAGAATTCCAAAACTTTTAATTTGACAAACCTGATCGAAACAGGTTATTTTTTTCATCGATCCAGTTAGTACATTTCTGAAATAACAGTTTTATTTGACAATATCACCACCGTCGGTGTAAATATTTAACGTCGCAGTACGCACCTGTTACTTGTGCGTAGGAATACAATTACTACAATTGATAAGGTGATTGCAAGAGATAAAAATGCATTAACAACTATTTTTAATACCTCAATCTATCATTTTGTAGCAAATTGATATGCAATAGACGTAGAAAATGCATTATAAATAGTTAAATCGTGTCAATTCTTCGATCGCTACTCGATCTGACCGCATCACTTTATAATCGTTTGGAATGTTGCTCGACAAGGCCGCAACACAAACCCGAATTCATACGCGCTTGTTTTTCATTTCGCCTATTTTTTTTTTTTTTTTTTTTTTATTATAATTGAAAAAAAAAATGTTGACTATTTAGCAGATGCCACAATTGGTTCCATTAAGCTACAAAGACGCAAGTCCAGATTACATTTTGTGCGACACGGATTGCGACGGGCAGGTCCCGTCGCCGAGTCACGCATTTTCCCCCGGAATGATGATGGAAATCCCGGACTTCAGCGCACTTACCGCCGCCGACGAAATCTACAACAAAATGTCCGTTCTTTCCCCATCAATCCCCCCACACTCGCCCAACACGGACCAAGGAACCCTTTACGAATTACAACCGTCTTTGCGCCCGATTAAAAAAGAACCGGTCTTAGAGACGACGTGTCCACATTCGCAACCGGCGCCCAACAATCGCGATTTCTCGCTCGTTTCGATCAAATTGGAAGATGCGCTCGTCCCCGATCTGTCTTTGGAAGAAGTCCAATCTCTCGCCATGCAACAGGTGCATCGAGACATCCACGAAACCTGTGACGCACTCAACATTTCTCCAGGTAACTATTCTATTTTTGTATCTATTTTTTGGTCAATCTCTTCCTGTAATCTAATTATTTCATTCCCCGAACTTGGGCCCATGACGTAAATCGGTCTCGGGTCGGTGAAACCCTTGACCTAAAAAACCGAAAACCGGTTTTTCCACTGTTTGACTCATTGAAAGCCCAAATTTATTTATTTGCACAGATTTAATCTCGTTTTATTGTGTAAAAGAATCAACTTAAATAAATTGTATTAGAAAAACAAAAACAAAAAAAAAAAAAAAAAATCTGTACTAAATTATAAAAAGTTGAAAAAAGAAAAAGATCCGGTCAACGTTGACGCATTTTGCATCTATTAATAGATCATGAATAACAATTTTAATTATTATTAATTTTTTTTTTTTAGATCCTTCCTACTGGAGTGTTGAAGACGTGCAATCATGGCTTCGTTGGACCTTGCAACAATATTGTCTTCCTATGATTTCCCTCGAGTACTTTCACATGGACGGCAACGCTTTGTGTCACTTGGGGGAGTCGGATTTCCATCAAAGGGCTCCTCCATGTGGTGACATTTTGTACGCGCAATTGGACATATGGAGAACAGCTGCAGTTCAACTATCACCTCGTTATTGCGTCGCTCACCTCTCTTTTCGACCCGAAGAGAGCATGGCTGACATGAGCGCCTACTTGCAATGGACGACCAGTCCCCAAATGGTGATGTCTCCCTCGAGAGATGTCAGTCCATCTTCGGGGGCTCCGAGTCCTAACCCGCCGCAAAGCGATTACTCGAGCAGCGAGGGACTTTTAAGCGATGGTAAAAACTTATTTTTTTTTTTTTTTTTTTTTTAATTTAAAAAATTAATTATTAAATTTTTTGATTAATTTTTGTTTAGATGACAACAACAGCGAAGGAGACACGATCGAGATGGAGAAAAATGAGAGAACAACAACAACAACGACGACTACTACAACAACGACTCATTCGCACATCCATCTGTGGCAGTTTCTTAAAGAGTTGTTGATGCAGCCGCAGGTTTATGGCAGTTGCATTCGGTGGTTGGATCGCACAAAAGGCGTTTTCAAAATTGAGGACTCTGTACGCGTTGCGCGTCTGTGGGGAAGACGTAAGAATCGACCCGCGATGAATTACGACAAGTTGTCACGTTCAATTCGCCAATACTACAAAAAAGGGATCATGAAGAAGACAGAACGCTCGCAGCGTCTTGTCTACCAATTCTGTCATCCCTATTGTATGTAAAAATGGCGATTTAAGGAGGAATTGGTGGGAGTTTTCGTGGCTGGTTTACGTCAACTTTCCATCAGGGGCTTGCGGTAAGGCAAAGTCCCGCTACACGGCGGTTTTGTCGCAAAACTGGGCGTTCGGCTGGTTCCGCCACTCGGGTTTTGCGGCGCTGCCGATCGTGTATTGTCGATTCTTTCTTAATTTTCTTAATTTTTTTTCCTTGAGTGTTGGTGTCGTTAGTGCACAGTTACATCTCAAAGTAATTGGGATCGTGTAGGTGCCCAGTGTCACTTGCACCGCTTCGGCTCCCGCTCTGGCGGTCGAGAGGTGTCGGTGCAAGAGAGGCTGGAAATGACATGCAAGCCAACATGACATGGCAAACTTTTGAACCCCGTATATCAATGATATAAGGAAAATGTATGTTCTGAGAACACGTTATGTATCGAGGACGAAACCTTATGTGAGGGAGTAGTCCTTTAATTTCTAATTTCTATTACGTAGGAATTGTTAGTTGAGATTTTAGATATTTTTTAAGTTTCGAGTTTTGGATGGTTATTATGTACTTAAGTAATAATCGCATTGTAATCTAAAAATATACTTAATTGTAGTTATAATTAATAATTGAAAGCATTAACAAATATATGTTCTTACCGTATATTTTTATGTGTATATTTGTAATTGCTACTTGTTAATTTGTATTGCCAAGTGATAAAATTTATATTTCTATTTATTCATCTGGTTATAATTGCTGGGAATCATGGTTGATTATGTAATGAGAGATTTATACTTTCATGTTGCTGAATAAAAATCTATTGAAATTATTCTTTTTATCTATTTTGAGCGCGTGGATCGAATTTACAAACACTAAAGTCCAATGTTTGTGTTATGGCCATGTTATGCCATATCAAGGCTACATTTTACGACTTGGGGAAAATATGGTTTTTTCCTCAAGTTTCATGAAATCCAAGTTGAATGTCTTTTGCTTGATTTTTGTGTATAAAATTCGGAAATTCTCCATGACGGTGTAATGATGAAAAAAGTGAGTATATTCATAGTATAAATAGGGTAAAATTTATTTCAAATAAACATCCATTTCTTATATTTTATTTTTTTTATTTTTTGTTTCTAGGGATTAAGCAAGCATAGGTTGTTTTTCTTCATTGACCAGCACCTGGTCATTTGATCTGGCCTCGTTTTCGGGTTTTTCTGCCAAATTAGATAAGTTCGTATGACGATGGGTGAAATTTTTCTACTTTAGTCTCTTTTTTGATTATTATTATTCTTTTTTATTATTTATATATTTTTTTTTTTTAAAAATAAATATTTGTGAAGTTTAGAAAAGAAAGAAAAAAGACAAAGTGTGAATAAACTGCCCCGAGAAGCAAATTATTATTATTTTTTTATCACTTAATAATAATTACACAATTTTATCCCGATTTTCTTAAAACTTAAATTACAAATCGTGCCAAGCGTGGTTTGTTAGTCAAGCAAAAGCGGCACTACAAACTTGTTCACTACATTAGAAATTGAACACACTCAAAATTAACAATTCCCACATGCATTAAATGAACAACAAAACTAAAAATAATGAGGTACAAATTTCTGAGCAACAGATGAAATTCAGACGAAATAATGTTCCAACGTTTAGTTATCATTATTCCATCGATGAATTTCACTTTGAACTAAGTTAATATCGGCTATTACGTATCGTATTAATTCTATTTCTAATGCAATGGCACTAAAGAAAAATGAGGTGAAAACAAAAAGGTAAGAATTAAAAATTCAAAATTAGATGATTGATTGTGAATTAATTTTTTTTTTTTTTCATTAAAAGAAACAATAAATAATATAGTAGGAAAAACAATGTGCCTGTAATTAGGAAGAATAATTCTGTAAATTTTTCCCACCCTTCTAAATAAAAATCTTTCATTTTTTTATCGCTTTACAGCTTTCCGCAGAAATGTACCATTTTTGGATGTTGGTGTTGCTGGAACTTGTGAAACGTTTGAAACCAATTTCGGTGTAATCTTGAATAGATGAATATTTAAATGACCACAGATTTGGGTGCAAACCACTGTACAATATCGAATCAAGTCAAATGTGCTCCATATCTAAAAAAAAAACAAAAAAAAACAAACAAACAAACAAAAAAATAAAATCAAGAATTAATTTCAGTTTATATTCCAGATCCGAGTGCACTATAAACGAATGAATAATCACATTGGCAGCCTGGTTGAACAATAAATTCGCAACACAAAGCATTTTGTGAATATTCTGTTAAATGCACTCAGATGAATATCCGTACCAAGCACAACCACAGAACAATGTATTCATTAAATGCTGTGTTAAAGTATTGATTAAGGAAAAGCATTCCAGGCCCAATGAGAACAGAATCAAGATAATCCATTTCACTCTTAGTCATGTGCGCCACCTGAAAAGATAACATTTCATCACACACAATTCAACATAACTGAAATTCAACCATATCTTACCACCAAACGATTTGTAACTTTAGCTGCCACCAACCCAAATGCTAATATATAGAGACAGGGGTGATTTTCGTAGATATGACTTTCGGATTTTCGATAAATGATAAACGCGGGAAGCACAACCAAACTAAAAGGAATGAATGGAGATAATACGCTGGTCCCCTGAAATGAAAATAAAAATTATCAAACTGCACTTTCGGGAGCCCACTATCCCTAAATCGCTTTATAATCAGAAACCAAATTGGAAATTGAAATTTTTGTAAACTTTTAGCATTTTATTTTAGAGTGGTGTGATTCGTTATCACATTTATTCTGATACAAAAACATGATAATCAGTTCTAATTTGGTCCCCGATGATGACATTTATCGTAACATTGATTTTGTTAGATATTAGTTGTGTAATCCCAAATAAGTCATGCAACGTGTCGTACACTTAACGGTGGTGTTTACGAAAAGGAACTTACAGCCACAGTCGAACCATTTCTGCCGACACCACCAGTAAAGATGACAGAAAAGTTGAAATAGCAAAGAACGCTTGCAAACGAACTAACCAACAAGACGAGACACATTTTCCATTCAATTAGTAACATGGGGATCTGTTAAATTAAGCAATTAAATATCTGTTTTAAATAAAATAGAGCAGAGAAAAAGGTGGACGAAGAGTGGGAAAACATGTCCCTGGTTGCTGACAGCGGTACAAAACAAACATAACACATGCAATCGGCCGTTCACTTCACTTACAGCCACTGTCGATCCATTTTTGCCAATTCCACCTGTGAAAATTGTACGAAAATAGGATAAGAGTGCAATCGAACCCGCCGCACCTCCCAAAATGAAGATCAATAATTTAATCTCTAAATGAAGCACCGGTATCTAAAAAAATATATAAAAATTATACAAAATTTTTTCTATCGCACAATTTTTGAAAATACAAAAAATTAAGTGCATTTGTAAAAAAAAAAAAATAGAGAAAAATTGAAGTTTTAATTAGAAAAAATTTCATCAAAACACCTTAGTCAGCCAAAATTCAGGACCCAAGATGGCCGATGTTAAATGAACGAACATTACTCCAAATTGTGCTTCGGTAACGTCGAATCTGCACAAAAAAAACAACAAAATTACAGTTTTTTTTATATTAAAACTATAATTAACTGTAATTTATTTTCACCTTCCAAACCGTAGTGTGCCCGATACGTAGGTTTGCCAATGTGCACAGTAAAATAAAGATATAGCGGCAAAACATTGAAAAAACATCCATGCCGGGTGACTACCCAACTGTATAGCAACACAAACAGATATTGCAACAAAAACTACAAACAAAAATAAATAAATAAATAAATAAATAAATAAATAAATCAAATAAATCAAATTCTCAAGATCAAATTAATAAAATTACCTGTTGAAATGGAATCACAACCGTGATCGAATAACTCCCCTAATGGGCTGCTGGTGCCCGTCCTGCGGGCTTGTTTACCATCTATAGCATCCAAAGATTGATATACAAAAAGTCCCAGGGCGCAAAGAAGAAATGTCCAACGAGGGGCCTGCGAGAGCAAAAAAAAAAAATTAACATTACGCTGAAAAAAATGCGAAATTGTTTTGTATTTACATCTTGTCTGGCATCTGGACTATAAAAGACAACAAGAAGAGACGTGACAATATTTATGAAGAGACCGGTGATCGTGATCAAATTTGGAGCGAACCAAAAGGGGATTTTGTTCACCAACCAATTCCAGTATTTTTGCATGATGGGGTCCATTACACTGGAACTGCAACAACTGTACTTGTGGTCAGCTAATCTTTTCAGCTGTGACGGCGACATCACATCGTGAGTCGAAAATATCATCTTGATTTTTTGTTGGGAAATAGCACTACATAATCAAAGGAGCACTACGAGGTGGTTTCAACTGAAATCACACCAAACATGGCCGCCCACTAGCAGGTTAATACCGCAGTATGTAAGACGGAAAAAAATTATATTTGATTCGTGCAAATTCATGATTTTTTGAAAGTTTTTTTGTTGTTTTAAAATTGTGTATTATTTAATTATTTTTAATTATTAAAACATAGTAATTATTTTTGTTTATTCTTTAAAATTTGAATATTAATTTCTATTGGTTGGAAGAGGTTTTGCTTTCGTTTTATAAATAGCGGTATTTTGAATTTTGTTTTATTGTTTTATTGACTGGAAATTGAGGATGCAACGTGTAAGTTAAATTGTTGCGTAACTGTTTTGTCATGATTTCTGATTTTTGTCTTGTTTTTTTACAGAAAATTTACGACATAACCAACTGATAACTATACCGGTACCTATATTTATTATTACATTTTGCATACATTAAACATGGAGTCTACATTTCAGGAACGACAATCTCATGGATATATTTACTACAATGCCGGATCCGACTTTGTCTCCTGCCATTGTTCATAAATCACTTCCGTTTATTAAAAAAAAAAGTATAACAACCATTTATGTATGATTATATACAGCATAGGCCTACTATACCGCATGATTACAGAATACTCGAAAATGGTACATTGGTATACGCCATGAATAAAGGTTCATCCAGACCGTGTAAACTAGGAAACATTGTCGACAAAACTTATGTTACTGAAGTATAAATATTATAAATATATATATTTGGAAAAAAATAAAGAATTATTTTTCTGATATGTCGGCACACATTTTAGGGCATTGTTTACAAAGTTTCCATAGGCAAGAAATATGCTTTTCTACCGTCAAAACAGTTGGCACACACTGAGTCCTGTAGTGCGATTTTATCAGTAGGAACAAGGGTAGTCGGTAACAATTTCTTGGGAAAACAGCAAATTAAAAAATTTTTATTCATTTTTTTAAAAAAAATTTAAATAGCATTGTATGCTGGCAACGGTAAGAGCGCCGTATACTTGGCAGGAATAATAGCAGAACCACCCGGCATGGCGAACAAACACAGGTTGAATTTAAAAAATTTTTTTAAATGATTCAACGTGCATAAATTAGCATATTTCAGGTATTTAATATTTTTCGACGATGGTTCTACGCAGTATGTTGGTATTTTAAAGGTTTGTTTGGTATGCGACGTAAGCCGAGATGTAGCAGATGATGTTCCGGCTGATATGAGGATTTTTATTCGAGATTACTTAGAGAAATATTCCGTCGTAATTAATTTAAAATTATTATTATTTTTTTTGTTTCATATTTAGATTTTTTTATTTTTTATTTTTTTATTATAGCGGCTAAAATTTGATTTTATAGACGGTCAATCAGTTTCAGTAGAATGGAAAGGTGAATGGTGGGATTGCAGCGTAGCTTGCATCGACGCGAGTTTAATTCAAGTATATTATAACAAAACTAATCAAACCGAGTGGATTTATATCGGATCTAAACGTATCAAACCTTTATTAACGCCATCGACTTCTTTCAAGGTGATTTAGCATCGATACTTAAGCAATAATAAGAGTTGATTTAACGAATATTTATGCACATACACACAGGACATTACTAAACGAAGGCAAACTTCAGTACATGACGGCTCAAACTTATCGGATGAGGAAATGAAGGACGAAAAAGAGTTGGAGCAAGAAATTGGCATTACAAAGAGTAAGTAATTTTGAAGCAATTTATTATTTAATTGTCGTATTTATCATATTTTAGTACGCCCAAAGAAGATCGAATTCGAAACGGAGGAAATCGATTTTGAAATGGAAAACGAAGCAAACAAAGCAATAGATTTAGGAAACCAATTAGAAAAAATGGAAAATAGAATTATTCCTCCAAACAAAACTCCGGAATCTGCTCCAAATGAGGTTTCTTTAAGTACAAACGGAAAAGAAGTGCGTGAATACGTAAAAGTACATCCGCCCGTGAATCAAACTTCAACAGTTGGCATACCTAAAAAGTTTATCTATCGCTCAACACTCAAAAAAAGTAACTATTTTCGAATTTGAAATGGTAAAAGACGACATAAGAATACGGTACTTAAAAATTTTATTTTTTAATATAGCTAATTCTGCTAATGAACGTGATAACAAATACATTTACAAATATCGACAGCTAACGGACGTTGGCACTGAATTCGTAACACATGATTGCACTTATTTATGCACAAACGATATTCCCGAAAACATAGAAGAACTCAACAATGAGAATCCATTTTTGATTCCCATGTTTTGTGGCTGGCAAAGGTTTGATAACAGCGCCACTTATGGCGCGTATTTGAACTGAGCGTCGAGAATCTTAATAATCTTTTTTTATTTAGAATTATAGTTAAGGAGCCAAAAAGAAGTACGAGATTAATTTTATATCGCACTCCTTGTGGAAAACGACTAAGAAATATTGATGAAGTTCACGAATATTTATTGATCACACTCAGTGAATTAACAATAGATCTCTTCACTTTCGATTCACAAATTTGTTGCTTCGTTGAATTCGCTCCTGAAAAGGTATTTCTAGAAAAATTTGTATGTTTGGAAATCTAAATCCGTTTACTTTTTTTTTTTTTTTTTGCTTTAGGTCAGTATTAACATCCCAGATTTATCATATGGCTGCGAACCTGCGCCATTGTCTTGTGTCAACAACATTAGCAACCTTTATCCCGCACATGTGAACTACACAACAAAATATTTATACGCCAAAGATGTTCACGCCACTTTAGATCCAAATTTTCTTGTGTGTTGCAACTGTGATAACGACTGTTCCGTAATTGAAAATAATGGCAAATAATGAGTTTCACTTTTATTAACGGCTGTGTGATTTGTAGGATAGTGAGAATTGCGCCTGTCAGCAATTGACCCTCGAAAGTTACCAACTAGTGTTTTCTCAAACACCTGACGACTTTGAAATCGGTTACGTAGGAAGAAGATTAATGCAACAAGTTGTGTCTGGTGTTTATGAATGCAACTCGAAATGCACTTGCTCCAAACGATGCGTGAATAGGGTCGTGCAAAATGACGTTAATCTTCGACTGCAGGTTTTTAAAACTGACAAGTGCGGATGGGGTGTCAGGTGTTTGCACGATATACCGCAAGGATGTTTTATTTCACTTTTTACTGGACAGATTTTAACGGATCAGAAAGCAAATAAAGTGATGAATTATTTTGTATTTTTTTTTTTTTTTTTTTTTTTTTGTTGTATCAAAATATATTTTTGAACAGGATGGAACTCAATTTGGGGACGAGTATTTAGCGGAGTTGGATTACATTGAAGTATGCGAAAATGCGAAGGAAGGATATGAGAAATCGGTTCGGGAACCTGATTTCGATGAGACTTTGGATGAATCGAATGTGGAATCTGTTCGGGAAACTGATTCGGATGAGACTTCGAATGAATCAAATGTCAATTTTAAAAAAAGAGGAAAAAGTGTGTTTTTTTTTGTTTTTTTTTTAAATATATTTTAAAATTTTTATTTTTATTTTATAGAAGCATGGTCCACGAAAGAAGGAACGAAAACAATGAAGTTTCCGATAAGAAACCGAAATTTGAGAGTTTACGTTCAATGTTTGGTGATGAATATTGCTATATTATGGATGCGAAGTTTATTGGGAACGTTGGCCGATATTTAAATGCAATTATTTTTTAAATACAAATTAATTTATTGATTTTTAATATTTTTTTATATTTCCTAATAGCATTGCTGTACTCCAAACGTTTTCGTGCAGAGTGTATTTGTTGATAGTCATGATTTACGATTTCCGTGGGTGGCATTCTTTGCCAAAGAGTTAAATTCTGTTTTTATTGTGATGGAAAGAATTGATTTATTCAAACGATAATTTTTTTTTTTTTAAATAGGTACATTAGAGCTGGTACCGAACTGACGTGGGATTATAATTACAAAGTTGGTAGTGTTCCTGAAAAAGTTTTGTTTTGCTATTGCGGATCTAAAGATTGCCGCGGTCGTCTACTGTGATATTTTTGCAACAATTTTCTAAAAACTTACTGTAATTTAATTTGTATTTCATTTTTATTTTTATTTGTTTAATTTATTTATACAAATAAAATGATTATTCTTGAAATTTATCATTTTTTTTTTACAAAAATTATTGAAAAAAAAGTTGAGAATAAAAATTTAAAAAAAAGAGGAAAACAAATAAATGTACAAAAATGCAAAAACATTAATATTAAATGAAATAAAAAAATCCACACAATTCGACGAGGATGGGATTCGAACCCACGCGGGCAGAGCCCAATGGATTAGCAGTCCATCGCCTTAACCTCTCGGCCACCTCGTCTTACCATAGCTCCTATCTATCAATAGACTTTTATATAAAATAACACAAATTATCATACTGTTTATTATTATTACAAATACAATTTATGTTTGTTTATTTTTCCTCTATAAGAAATTCATCCGTGTAATCAGTGTAAACTTTTTACAATATGACGCCACCTACTAATGCTCCATGCTAAATTTGAGATGTAATGACGTCAAAACATAAATTAACTGAAGGGAGCGGATTCGTTAATCAACACGGTGTTGAGATTCCAAGTATTGATAAGTAAATAACTAGATAACTATAACTAAAGATGTTTAATAATATTGAAACATTGAACCTTTATTTTTGTTTTAACACATAGATATTCCTTGATTATCGTGGCATATTTGTAGATTGGGGCTTCTTTGAGACCCATGTCGTGACCTGATAAAGGGGCGGAGCTTAGGAGTTTCGCTACTTCCCCTTCCTACTATTATGTTGCCTCTGCAGTGCTGACGTCATTCACACATCACACTGCACTGACGGGAAATTGATTCCATCAGCAAGGCATGGCAGAATTGCTCGGCTGGTTTATTCGTTATTTATTTATAGCTAATCGGTGAAAACGGACTGATTACCAATCACGCTCGAAGGAAACAACCAGGAATGATTTCAGTAAGACAAATACAAGACCTCATTTGCTGTGATCACTATTTGCGACGTTTGGAGATGCCGATGGCCGATCAATAAAATCAGGCAAGTAAATCGACTTAACATTTGTCGAGAGGAAATTTACTAAAAATACATTTCGAGAAATTGTGTAAACAAGTAAAAGGTTAACAAATTGTGAAGATGTTTGAACACATCCATAACAACGATCGATTTATTAATTTAAATTTGTATTTTTTTTTGATTTTCCAGAGTTAAAAAGATTCCAAAATGAAACCGAAAAGAAGACTATTCAGAAAAAAACGCTAATAAAAACCGAAGTACCCGAAAAAAAGAAAAAGGACATTTAATAAAATGTCGGAATCGATGAAAAAATACTTCTGCCCTCGACTGCTGGATTACATCATAGTCGTAGGATGTCGCCAACCGACATTAAGTCATTCCGTTCAGTCCCCGGAGATGCTGCGCCGTTACCCCCTCGATGATCACAAAGATTTCCTTTTACCGCCAGACGTTGTATATTTTTGCCAACCCGAAGGATGCATCTCCGTGGGGCCTAGAAAATCGGGTTTGCGCGAAGCGAATTCGTTCGCTTTCACATTGACCGAGAAAGATTCGGGGAGAATGAGGTACGGAATTTGCGTCAATTTCTACCGGCCGGTAGAACGGCGTATTCGGACCCGCGAGAAAAAGAGGAAAGGAATTCGTTCGCAGAGTTCGTTAGAAAGAAGCTCGGATTCGGCTTTTAGTGAACAAACGAGGAGTTTGCCATTGACCGATTCGGAGCCGGGTTCCAAATCTCCGTCGCCCCACGCGCGGCGGTGCCAAAGAATTAAGAATTTATCTCTAACGTCGATATGTATTCTCACTCATCATCCATTTTTTTCGACATTTCGCGAGTGCCTATTCATTTTACGACGACTCATCGAGATGAGCAACGAACGACACACACAGCATCGTCATGGCGGCTCCAAGATGGCAGGAGGGTAAACAAAAATAATTTAAATTTTTTTTTTTTTTATTTTTTTTTAAAATTAATTTATTTTTTTTTCAGATGTAGAGACACCGTTTGGAGTTTATTAACCGGTAAACCGAGCGACGCAACTCCGGCATCCATGATGCAAGATGTGCGCGAGATTGAGACGTGGATGCTGCGATTGCTCAGCGCTCCCGTTCCTGTGCCTGGCAAAACGAGGGTCGAGGTGGAAGTTTTACCCCGTGATCTCCAACCCCCTTTGACCTTTGCACTGCCTGATCACACGCGTTTTTCGCTCGTCGATTTTCCTCTCCATCTTCCGCTCGAGTTGCTGGGCGTCGACATGTGCCTACAAGTTCTAACGTGCATTCTGCTCGAAAATAAGGCACGATATTTTAATTTTTACATGAAATTAAGCTTCTAACGCGTCATTTTCTTTCTTTTTTTTTTTTTTTTTTTTAATAGATTATTATGCAATCTCGTGATTACAACGCCCTTTCCATGAGTGTAATGGCCTTTGTTTCTATGATTTACCCGTTAGAGTATATGTTTCCTGTAATACCTCTACTTCCAACATGCATGACATCTGCTGAACAGGTACAAATGTTTTTTTGTTCTTTTTCAATATAGAAAAAATTTCTAAAAAAGATTTTAATTTTTTATTTTAATTTTTTTAATTAGTTGTTGTTGGCTCCCACCCCATACATCATCGGAGTTGCCGCTAGTTTCCTCATGTATAAAAACAATTTTCATTACCGGATGACGTGTGGTTAGTTGATTTGGACTCGAATAAAATATTTGCTCCATCTTCTGCCGAGGAGTTGCCATCCTTGCCCGATCCCGAAGGCACAGTGTTGAAAAATCACCTGAAACAAGCTTTGGCCAGCATGAGCATGAGTCCTCAGCCCATCCGCAACCTCGACCGCATTAACTCCGACTCCGTCGAAGCTTTACGTCAAGAGTTGGACGACCCACATCCTCGATCAACGGGTTTCAACCCTTTCATCTACGGAAACGACGTCGATTCGGTCGATGTGGCTACCAGAACTGCTATGGTTTTGTTCTAACTATTTTTTTTTTTTTAAGGTAAAATTATTCATTAAAAAATAATTATTTACATTTTAGGTCCGGTTTTTCAACTCGGCAAACTTATTAGCAAATTTCCAGGAGCACACTCGCACCTTGCGTCTCTATCCCAGACCCGTTGTTGCCTTCCAAATTAGCGGGTTCTTAAGATCGCGGCCGCGAGCGACTCCATTTATAAACAAGTTTGCACGAACTCAAGTGAGTGCTCATTACAATCAAATCAAACTTTTTACATATTCATAACAATTAAATTCATCTTCACAACTAACCCTCGTTGCATGATCGCTCTTAGGCTGTAGAATACTTGGCCGAATGGTCTCTCTGTCCAACTAATGTCGCCTTTTTACGTGTACAGACAGGTGAGAATACTCTTAACTGGCTAATCGACTATTTAGAAACCTTAAAAATCTTAAAACAAATAAAAGTTTCTAATTTTTGCTGTTTTTCCAGGTGTGTTTGATCCCACATTAATCGGAGATAAATCCAAATGGTATCGTCACCAACTGGATCCAATTCACTTCTCCGTCTGGGGAGAAAACAGTTCTTTACGGTCTTCGTTCACACTGAAGCCGGAAATAGAAACTGCAGCAACGGGTAGAGAATATAGATTAAAATTATTGAAATTTGATTTTTACACGATTTGTTTATTTCAGATGAAAGCGGCAGCGACAGTGACGGTGCAGACAGCACTTCATCATCATACTCTTCACTCAGCGATTTTGTTTCGGATATGGTCAACAGTGACATAAGCGGGGACACGCCTGGGGTGCACACGGATGAACAATTGTCCACCGGACTCGATCATCGAGCCGTGTGTCAGCCGCCCAAAGAGCTGCAAATCCCAGGTGTAACTGGGGCAACCGATGTAGGTTCCTCGAGACCGAGCTCATCGTCGTCTTCCCATTCTGATGAGTCGAGCCCATCCGTGGGAAACGACATGGAAACTGACGTAATCAAAAGAAAATTTAAAAAACGGAAAATTTTATTTAAAAAAAATTATTTTTAGGACCACGAACAGACAGTTCCGAACTCGGCTAAACTTATGCAACAATTATCTACGGAACAACCGCAAACTCCACCGCCTTCTTCCACTCCTCCGCGTCCTTTCGATCGCCGAAGTTCGAGTGTGAGCAGCGAAGGTACTCCCGAGTCTATTCTAAGAAGACCGGGGTACCCGCTCGTCACCCCGGACGTGAACCCAATCATTCCACCCAAAAAGCCGTCGCCAATTGCATCTCGGCAAACGAGCATTTCGAGTATCTTGGGTTAGAAATATTTGTCCGTGATGATTTTTATTTTTATTTTTATTTTTATTTTTATTTTTATTTTTATTTTTATTTTTATTTTTATTTTTATTTTTATTTTTATTTTTATTTTTATTTTTATTTTTATTTTTATTTTTATTTTTATTTTTATTTTTATTTTTATTTTTATTTTTATTTTTATTTTTATTTTTATTTTTATTTTTATTTTTATTTTTATTTTTATTTTTATTTTTATTTTTATTTTTATTTTTAATTTTTATTTTTAATTTTTATTTTTATTTTTATTTTTAATTTTTAATTTTTAATTTTTATTTTTAATTTTTATTTTTAATTTTATCGTTTCGCAGGTCGAACGAGCAGCGTCAGCCAAGAAGGACCCCGAAGACAGTCGAGTACAGCTTCGCTTTTAGAACAAGTGGCCCAGCAAGCGCGAGAAGTGATGGGTAAACAGGGTAGTAGTGGTGGTGGTGGTCATCACAGCACCATTTTAGAGCAAGTTGCTCGCGAGGCGAAGGAAGTTGCCCGCGAGGCCGGCAAAACGATGACCGAAGCGAGTAAAACCGCCGTGGAAGCTGGGCGGACCGCACTTGGCGATGCGAGCAAACAAGCGAGGGAGCAAGCGAAAAAAAAAGGAATTCTTAAAGTAAAATTTGGGAGGAAAATGTGGAAATTTTTTATTTTTTATATTTGTTTTAGTCGTTGGGAGAATCGCGGGAAGTGGAATCGAGTGGAAACATTTTCTCGACGCTGAGTAACGAGTTGAATGGCTATGCTGCACACACGACGAGTCTCATCTCCGATTTGTTCGGCAAATCATCGGCCAGCAGCAAGAGCAGCGTGAGCAGTGTGACGAGTGGCGGATCGGGATCCGGTACTGGGAAAGCGCCGAAGGAAAGGACTCAACCGTTTGGTCCCTTTCCCAAAGGTGGGTTGGGTGAGGCGGCCGATAGTGTGTATCGTTGGGCGAAGTGTATGGCACCTTCTCCTCTCGCTCGCGGCTCATTTACAGGAAAAAGAGGCCTCGTCGAGAAGTCGACGCTCATCCGACACAGCACAAATAAACAGATGTCCCAGCATCGGACGAGCGACGATCGAACTCATCAATCGGATACGAGAGCCGTTTCTACTAGGTTATTTGAAATTAAAAAATAATTTATTTAATAAATTTATTCTAATTTTTTTTTTTTTTTTTTTTTTTCTCAGTGAAAATCAACAATTCTTAAAGGAGACAGTTGCTGTCGTTTTAGAGGGCGAAGGCGTCGGATGGCTGCGATTAAACCGCGTCAAGAAGTTGATGGAGGACGAAAGCATGCGCACTTTAGTAGTTAACCAAATGAATAAGACTTTAGATTCAAAAATAGGACCTGATGATCATCTTGATGATGTGGTTAGTTGTTGAACGAAATGAAATTAACATATTAATAATTGAAAATAATTGAAAATCTGTTTTTATTTTTCTAGTGTCTTAGTCGACCTGTGTGGAAAGGAATGTTGAAAATGTTACAAGCCATTACTGCTGGTTTAGAGCAAACGTACGCTAATCACGGCTTAGGCGGAATGGCAACACTCTTTCAGGTTTTAGAGATTGCTCACACGCATTATTGGAGCCGCGATTTGACGGAGGACAGCCGACTGGACGTGTCGGCTGCCAGCACAACGCCATTGTCACAAGCAAGCAGTCCGTTTGGCAGCGGGGAGAATTTATTCAGGCAAATGCACGAATCCGCAATAGGCCAGAGTTATCACGAAGATCATCACAGTCCACTCGAGGTTCCGCAGTCAGCATCGCCTAACTTGAGCCTCGATAGACTACAACTAAGTGACGATAGTCGGCGTCACAGCCACGATATCACGAGTAGTGGTCAGTTTCACGATTTTGCCTATTGTTTTTGCATTAAATATTAAATTATTTGTTTCTTTCAATTTCAGGCTTTAGTCCGCTGATTTTAGAGCCGCCCGACGATGCAAGCGGTCACAGCGAGGGGAGTGGCGACCTGTTGGACATTTTGAACATCAAACGCCAATTACTGTTTAACAAATTGAGCAGCCTAGACTCGGAGGTGATTTGTTTTTAATGTCATTCACGGCATGCGATGTCACGTGTTGATTGTCGTTCGTTGCTCGTAGGTGTCCGATGCATGCGGCGGAAACAATTCTTTGTTGGCCAGTGGCGAGGAGAGCAGCGGAGTGCCGAGCTGCAGCGCCAGCGATGCCGGCAGTGTGATTACCAACCCCATTTTCTACCGTTCACGCATCAGTCACCAATCGATTCGATCCACTGTCTCCGATAGCGAAGTCGAGACGTCCAACGTGAGTCGGGGTTCAACATTTCCCGCTTTTAACGCATGGCCCCATTGTTGCTTAGTTGTTGAATGGTTTTTAACACTTTTTTTCACATTAAATTAGGTGACGATTAAATTATTTTTTTCTCCTTCTACTTTATTTAGTTCCCACGGCAGCAAAAACGGGGCCCAAGTGTTTGGAGCAGCAAAAGTAGTTTGAGCACGGGTTTCCGTTACCATGGAGGCAACATGATAAACACGAGCACGACGCCGAGTCCCGACACAGGACGCACCTACCTTTTCGAAGGTCTTGTGGGCAAGGACAGGTCTTCGTTATGGGACCAGATGCAGTTGTGGGAAGATGCTTTTCTGGATGCAGTGGCCCAGGAGCGCGATACGATCGGAATGGATCAGGGACCGGGAGAAATGATGGAACGATACAATTCCATGAGCGATATGGATAAAAAGAGATTGGAACATGACGAAGACAGATTGTTGTCCACTCTATTGTACAACGTGGTCGCGTGCATGGTCATGATCAATGTCAACAAGCTGGAGATTAAAAGGAAAGTAAGAAGACTCGTCGGCAAATCGCACATTGGATTAGTTTACAGTCAGGAAGTGAACGAATTGCTCGACCAAATTAACAATTTGGTGAGTTAGATAGAAATTTACATTAATTAACTTTTTTAAAATGTTTTTTTAATATTACAGCATGGAAATGACATTGATCTGCGACCATTACCAAGTCGACAAATGAATCGGCATTCGTTCAGTGTTCACTCGGGTGTCGATGCATCTGGAGACATGTTGTTTATGGAGGTGAAACTTAACAAAAATATATAAATTAAATTTATTTTATTTTATTTAATTATTTTTTGTTTAATTTAGGTTCGAGACGATGGTCTTATTTTACGGAGCGTAAATGGTACCATCGTCGAGCGGTGGTGGTACGAGAGAGTGGTCAACATTTCCTACAGCCCGAAGAACAAAGTGCTGTGTTTGTGGAGGAGAAACGGGGGACAAACGCAGCTGCATAAATACTACACGAAAAAATGTAAGGATCTCTACTACTGCATTAAACATTCAATGGAACGTGCTGCTGCTCGAGTTAATGGAGCATTGCCAGGTGAGATGTGCTTTTCGCGAGACCGCGTTGTTCGAGTGAACAGTTAATGTGGCATTGAATGATAGGTGCAGAACTGGGAGGTGAATTTCCAGTCCAGGACATGCGTACGGGTGAAGGTGGGCTATTACAAGTGTGTATGGAAGGCGTCGGACTTCTTTTTGCGAATCGGAAGGTAATGAATACAAATATTGAATATTATATTGAATTGATACTTGATATTGAAATTTTTCTATTCGATTGTTTATAATTGTTACATTATTTAGGGATTTCTAATGTTTTTGGGGGTTAAGTTCCTCGTTTGACTGCGGAAGGCAGGAATTCATTCTAATCTGCGCAGCTAATTTTTTTTTCGCGGATTAGAATCCTGCCTTCGATTATTTTTTATTTTATTTATCTTTTTAGTTTAATTTTAATTTTTATTATAATTTTTCCATTTCTTTTTGATTTTCGTACTGTCTATTTCCCCGAACGGCTGGTAGCTATAATTTCTATTTCCAGTCCACTTTACCTAGTAAGGTGAGGTCAGCCCGCCGCAGGCGTTAGGCTAGGTCATGAGAAAGGTGAACTGGAATTAGAAATTTGTTCGGGAAATAGCCTTGGCGTTTTATTTTATTATTATATTATTTTTCTTCTGGTGGTCATTTTTCGCTGCACCAAATGAATTGCTTTCTCTGTGTGTGGAATGGAATTTTTTTTCTTATATCTGATGTTTATTTATTTATTATTTATTTTAAAATTAAAATTAATTTTTATATTGAATTTTTTTTACTGGTGTATATTTTTTTTTTATTTTTTTTTTTTATTTTTTATTTTTATTTTTTTAGTTTTTTTGT
>JH432114.1:252567-277513 GCA_000239455.1 Strigamia maritima
AGAAATTAAAACGTTACTTTAATATAAAACAGGAAACAATGGAAGATATTGATAAAGATAAAGATGAAAAAATCTCATTGGATGAATACATTGGTAAGAAGATTAAAATGGCGGATCACACGATTAATGAACAATTGGAATGTTTCTAGGAGACATGTACAGAGGAAATCCCGGCGAGGAAGAACCAGATTGGGTGAAAAACGAACGCGAGCAGTTCGGTCAATATCGCGACAAAAACGGTGACGGGTGGATGGACAAAGATGAGGTTAAATTATGGATCGTGCCACCCGATTACGACCACGCAGAAGCCGAAGCCAAACACCTTATTTTCGAATCAGATTCCAACCAAGACAAGAAATTAACGAAACAAGAAATTCTGGACAAATACGACTTATTTGTCGGTAGCCAAGCCACCGATTTTGGAGAAGCCCTCGGCAGACACGACGAATTCTGATTCGAGTGCAATTAAATGGAATAAAAAAAAAATATAAATATATATATATATATATATATATATATATATTATATATAAAAATGAAATATACTCACACACTTACAATAAGGTTTCGTATTGTTTCCTCCATTTATACTTAAAATTACTGTGTGACTTTTTATCTACAAATTTATTGCGTGTATTTTTTGTAGTGACATTTTATTTATATATAGATATTATTTTGAAAATTAAAAAGATTGACGCTTTTTTTTAATTACATGCTTTGTACAGTGTTATTAATAGTGACAAATCGGGGCTAATCGACACGGGGCGAACGAGGACGTCAGGAAGGATCGGTTTGAGATTGTCTATCAATCGTTTCCGGACCGTCCAGCTTCTGCGTCTGCGAACCGGCCTTGCAACTGATCTCCAGCAACTCTCGCAAGCATTTGTTTTCCGTATTTAGACGCACCAGTCGTTCGTTCTCCTTGGCAATCTCGATGTCGTCGATGTGGATGGCTTTGGCCATGATGGCAGCCATTTCGCACACCTGGTCAATACGTTCCTGAAGAATCTTGATAAATAAATCAAAATAACCAATTGGAATGTAATTTTAATGTAATTAATTACCTTTGGATTTTCCATGGTTACTAATGATTGCTCAGCTTTACTAGCTTCGAGTAGTTTTACAATATGCTGCCGATACTTGGTCATTATAAGTTCGAGAGCTGATTGATGCTCCTCGAGAAGACCGCGCAATTCCTTATTCTCTTGTTGCAGGGCTCTCAGATGTCTGTTTTCGTGTTGGATCCCGAGAACCAGAGCGGATCGGGGTCGTTGCCCCGCCACGGTGTTTAATTCAACTATATCTTCCTGGTACTGTATTAGAAAGTAAAAAAATAATTATTTACTTTTTTGGTAAAGAAATGTATGGTTTTAACCTGTTTCATTGCATCCACTTGTTTGTGCAATGCCTGGGCTTCTGATATGAGGTTGTCAGCTGCTGAGTCGTGGTCGCGTAAACGACCCACTAGTCGTTTAGCATCTGATAGAATTTGCTGAACAGTCAGTGCCATTTTCTAGTTCGATTAAATGCAGATTTCAATCGGTTTCAATGAGTTTCGAGTGTTCGTGAGAAAATAAAATGGCAATTTCCTAAAACCGAAACGAAAACGACTGGTTCGTTTCTTTAACTTATCACAGCGGCCATAAATACAAAGTGCCGAAGTCTAGGCGAAGTACAATGCTGGAGATGAATGCTAAATTTTTATTTATATTGTTTTAATTTATTGACAATTGAAACTGGTAAATTCTAACTGTTAAATATTTCATTTTTAAATCCATTAAAACAAAAAATGTTTACTGTTATTAAGTAATCGTGAGGTATCGGTCTTTATTTAGACATTTTTATTTTTAATAATTTACAATATATTTTTTGAAACATAAATATATAATATATTTATCAAATTTTGTTTTCATTTAAAAAAAATTCTTTTGCAAAATAAATTATATCAGGTTAACATTTATTTATTTATTTTTTTTTTACCGGCTGCGGACTCTACCAGCGTGCAATCATGGCGTTTGTTGCCTAGTAAATACCGGTCTCATATGTAAAATTAATGTCCTGTATATCATGGGCACGGTAAACGCAAAGGTGCCTGAGCCTGATCAGATGATGGACCAGCCTGAGGTAGCAACGACTAAACAGAAAATAAGTTTGGATGGAATCCATGCTCGCGTCGACCGAATTCACGTGGACGGACTCGGAAGGACTAAAGATGATATCATAACATCGGCATTAAAACCGTTATTTAAAGCCCAAGATTTCCAACAGGCAATTAAAAAAATAACAATATTCAAAGCTGCTAACGCTAATTAATTAATTAATTTTTTTATTTATTCATT
Source organism: Strigamia maritima (assembly GCA_000239455.1). Classification (NCBI taxonomy): domain Eukaryota; kingdom Metazoa; phylum Arthropoda; class Chilopoda; order Geophilomorpha; family Linotaeniidae; genus Strigamia; species Strigamia maritima. The sequence goes on from JH432114.1 coordinate 254,906, forward strand.
AGGTGGTAATAGCTGCCCACGAAGTTAGGACCACTCTAGAAAGTTTAGGATGTTTCAAAAGCATAGGGACTTATATCGATACAAGTACGGGACCAGAATCTTCGCCTCATGGACTCGAAGTTACGTTTTATGTCGACGAATTGAAGCGAATCGTAGGCGGAGTCAACACGTTAATCGGCAACAACGAAGGCAGTTTGGTCAGTTGAATTGAAAATTGTTGATTTTAAAATTAAATTTTTCTAATTTTTTTATTTATTCATTTTTTTCTAGGTTTTAGGAATGAGTTTACCCAATGTTCTTGGACGTGGCGAACGAGTTCAATGCGAGTACTCGTACGGAACGAAAAATTCGGTCGGGTTTAATTTGGCTGCTACTAAACCGTTAACTGGATGGAAACATGCGGGTATCAATACAGCTGTATATCAACAAGGAAATGATTTTCCGTGGAGTGGTTTTCGTCAAACGGACAAAGGAACTTTGCTGGATTTTTGGGTAAATATTTTTATTTATTATATTAAACTAATTAAATTAAATTTTTATTTTTATTAGTTTGAATCAGCGCCGAAAGTGAGGCACACTCTACGTTGGGAGGGAATTTGGAGAGAAACGAGTTGCTTAGATCGTTGCACAGCGTTTTCCGTGCGAGAACAAACTGGACATACGCTTAAATCATCTATCAAAGTAAATTCAAACTTAGTACCCATAAAAAAAAAATTTAAAAAAAAAAAAAACACTAAAAATAAATAATTTTAATTTTTTCAGCATATTTTATCCGTCGATAAACGAGATAGCCCAATTTTGCCAACGAAAGGAGTCTTGTTCAAGTTACAGCAGGTAGAATTCGATTAAATACGGAATTTATATAGGATGAAAGTAAAATTGCGTTCTTGCCACTTATTTGCAGGAGTTCGCTGGTCTCGGTGGTGATACCGGTTTTATTAAACACGAATTCGAATTTCAAGCGAACGTTCCTTTATTCAACGATTTCATTTGGCAAGGTGCCTTGACAGGTGGTTTCATGCACTCTCCAAGCTCTACCCGTCGTTATTCCATTTGTGACAAATTTTTCTTGGGTGGACCACTCACACTACGAGGATTTAATCATCGCGGTGTCGGTCCTCGAGCTGAAAACTGCGCTTTAGGAGCCAAAGCTTTTTGGTCAGGCGCATTTCATCTCTATATGCCCATGCCTTTCCGTCCAGGTGAAGGCGGATTTGGTGATTTGTTCAGGACCCATTTTTTTATCAATGCTGGAAATATCGGAGATTTTTCTTTTGGTAATTTTTTTTTATATAATTAATTTGATTATTTAAATGTATATATAAAATGGATTTTTAATGGAAATTTTTTTTTTTTTTGTTAGGTGAAGATTATCACGATAATTTAACAATGTTACTGGACGGTCTTCGCGTGGCGTATGGGATCGGATTGGTTCTTCGAATCGGACAAGTAGCACGATTTGAACTTAATTATTGTTTCCCGCTTCGTGTTCAGAAACACGATAGGTAAATTACGAGCGTTTATTACTAAATTTATTTATTTAATTATAATTTATCTATTTATTTATTTATTTATTTATTTATTTATTTTTTTTTTTATTTAAATTTTTAGCATTGCCCATGGTCTTCAATTCGGCGTTGGAGTAAATTTTCTGTAGTTTGATAAATGTTTGTTAATTACATTATGTGTACGTCTGCTTATTAAAAGTTCTAGTTTTGCAGCTTGTTGACTCGTGCTAATTCTACAACAATAGAATGTATTTTTGAACACTTTTGCACTTGGATTCTACAAATCATTTTTATTTCATTAATTTATTTCATTATTATTATTATTATTATTATTATTATTATTATTATTATTATTATTTTTCTGTTTTTATTTTAGGACTCGGTAAAGAAAAAAAATTATTTTGATAATTTGTGTAGCAGCACTGTAGATGGCGTTGAATTAGCCATATAAAGTGCAATTCGCACATGACGTAACGTGAGTCATTTAATTTATTATCCTTCTCAACAATAAATTGGAGATTTAATTTGTGGTTTTCGTCCATTTTCATGACGCTTTTATTTATACTTTTGTTTACATATAACTGATAAACAGGTGAAAGGAACCAAAGTCGTTCGAGTGGATGAAATGAATCGAGTGGGTGGCATAAAAAACTGGCGCGTGCTGAGGATATCGTGCGGGGGAGGCGGCGTTGCCATGACGACCAGCAAACCGTCTTCCTGTCCCTAGAGCAAGCGTCGTCCTCCGCCGTCTCTTCAAGGTCGCTGGCTCAGCTCTTCCACGATTGGCCGATGTGAAAATCACGTGTACAACGTGGACCCACCCCACCCATCACCTCCCTACCCTTCCCGTCGCGCACGCTGTTACCCGAGCAACGCCGACTACGGCCCGCGTCTCCACTGGGTCCGCCACGCAATTAACTAATGGCTTTCGAACGAGCGACTCTTGGAGCGAGCGACTAAAGCGTGACCGAAACAAGTCCACTTCCGCCCGCCATCATGCCGGGACTCGGGGTCCTCAGCTCCCTAAAAGAGTAAGTCACGTTCAACCCTAAAGAAATAACACCGCGCTTCGCTGCAACGCACCCCAAAAGTCCCGCCTTTGGTTGGGCTTCAGCGCGGGGCACACGCTCCCACCAAAACCGCCGATTGTGAAGCGAATGAGTGAAGATTTCTTTCTTCACTCAATCAAATCTCATCAATTCGGTTGAAATTTTTGTTTAATTTAATTTTAGTTTGTGAGAGAGTAAATTTCACTTCCGGGAAAGTGGCGCGATGAATTCCTGCACTGACACGGCCAAAGTATCAATTTTTTTTTGCTAATTTAATTAATTAATTATTCCAATTCTCGATGATTTATTTTGAGTTTAATGGTTTCGGTATACCCGCACTGGCGGTTCTTTTAACCGCATGTCCGCATCAAATGCAAGTATTGATAACATTTGATGATGATGATGTCGGAATACCGCAACTGGTCTTTATTGATCACAATTCTAGTTACTTTGACCTAAAACAACTTTTTCCACAGATTTCATCGATTTTTATTATTCATCATTTTTTAATGAAATCAAAATTTCAGCATATATTAAGACAATTTGCGATTTCTCGTCTAGGAGACAAAAAAAATTAACGAAATCTTTCCAAAATCTCATCAAACCATTAAAACAAAACGATTTTTAACAATATCTCGTATGAAATAAAATCGTTCGAGAAATTGCAACTCGTCTATTGTTACAAACCCGGGCTTAGCTTAGCGAGCGAATGTGCGCTGAAGTTCTCTGAAATTTGATGAATTCGTCTCGCTCGGAATTCTTACGGTTCTAAGAACGACGTGGAATGTGAAGACGTTGAGGCCGATGCTGTTGCTGAGACAGACGTCGGGGGTTGTTAACTGCTTTGTTCGACAATTTACGAGCGTGGGTTTTTCTTTTTGCTCGTCCACAACTGATGGGGAGGAAATTGTGACGTCAATGACAGTTGATCCAATCAAGGAGCAACGGAGCGCAACAGTTCACGCTTACCGCCGCAGTCCATCATAAGATGGCCTCGACGCCATTCATCACACCCCTAGTTTGATATTGCGAATGTGACTGGCATGCAATCGACTGTCGATCGATCGACGCACCTCCACCTCCACCTCCATCTGGAGCCATCATCCGCGTTGCCATCGTCGCCCTGCGCGTCCCTGGGACTGCAACAAGTGGCCAACCCGAGCCAAACGAACCCACGTGATCCTTTTGTTACCTTTAACGCGTTCATTTCTTACCCGTCATTAACTCGTACATCACATCGGAACGCCCCGTGAGTGGTGACTGGTGCCGATTTGGCGATTTATCGCGCCGCTAGACGAGGGCGGACCGGATTCCTCCCTCGTGACGTCACTCCATTAAGCGATATCGGGGTTGTGTGGGTGGGGGTCCGTTGGCGACGTAATTAGTCCATCAGGCTCGCGCCGCGCGTGCCTTTATGGCTGTCGTTGTCTCCCCGACCCCCTTCTCTAATGCACCGATCGATGAGGGAGGGGGTCAGACGAGGGAGTGCGAACAAAAAGAGTGGGGTAGTGGGATTCGGAGGGTGACAGGTCGAGTGATGCGTCTGCGCGTGCTGCGTCCATTGTCTCGCACCATCATCTGATTAGCGGGTCTGCCAAAGGCGATTAAGGACCCGGGTCAAGAAAGGAACGCTGGCGGGGAAATAGAGACGCCCCCATACTGGAAATGAAGTGCGCGATGAACGCTGAATGCTAAAGATGCTTCCAGTGTCGGGTTGATGGATGCAATATGAATTACGTCATTGGCAACCGAAAAGACTTTTGGGGAAAAAAAAAAGAAAAAGTTTCGCATAAATTTAACATGTAAACAAAGATAAGAAAACTGTCAAATGTGAGTGGTGGATAGGATTTCTCTACCGGTATGTATTTGTACCGAAAAATACCATACCGTTTTTTAGTCGGTAATGGTTACCAGCACTCACAGCTGTGTTTTCATGTTTTTTCATGTTTTTTCATCTTTTTTCATCTTTTTTCATCTTTTTTTCATCTTTTTTCATCTTTTTCATCTTTTTCATCTTTTTTCATCTTTTTTCATCTTTTTTCATCCGGTACACTGGTTTTATAAAAATAATAATACCAAATACCGGTTTTGACATAAACCAGGTATTTAAGAAACCCTAGTGGTGGAGTTGTATTTTTGGCATGTAAACAACATTTTTACTCGAGATATCCACAGCTGATATCGATAGTGTGGGATTATGGATCAATAAATACCGGCAAATTCCAAACGGGTTTCAGTTTCATTGCGTTTTTTAAGGAATTTCTAACGCAAATTTCAGTCAGCTAGACGTCGAGTTGGAAATGGAATAATTTGAAAGGGGATTAACACTTCCTCACTGGAGAATAATAAAAAGTCGTGTCTTTTGGGTGGGTCTCACTTTGATTCTTTTTCGTCTTAACTCTTCAGCGATGAGTCTGCGTTTCTATGACGACCGTGACGTCGTCAGACGCCAAACCTTGTACACGTCACGCTGAACTCGAAAAGCTTTTAGACGCGTCGAAATGGACAAAAGCTGAGGGTGGACCGACGCAATGGGGGGTTATGTGAAGAAAAGATATGTAGGGGGATCCCCCAGGGCCGCAAAAGCAGACGCGGAATGGGCGGAAGCAATAAAAAGGAGTTTCCATGACGACTGTGCCCCTCTCTCTCGCAGATGCGTCGCAATTTCCGGAGGGCGGGGGAGGGTAAAGATAAAGAAAGGGTTAGAAAGGGTCCGGACAGCCTCCGGACTCGATGATGCGTGGCCTGTTGCACGTGCAAAAGCGTCGATTCGACGATTTCGTCGATTTCGTCAGCGTCAATTATTATTGATGACGTTTTTTCTTTTGTTTCTATTTACCTAATTTAGGAAATTGCCCGCTCGGGAGGAATTCGAGTTGCCAACATTGCAGAACATCAAAAACAAAATCGGGTAAGGAAAATGTAATAGATGAATCGCGTTGTTGTTGGGGGGGGGGGGTGTCGAAGCTGCAAAGAAAAAAAAAGAAAAAAGTAGGGCAACCAAAAAAAAAAAAATATTGCCCTCGAGGATTCAATCTCTTTGTGACGTCATCCACTTTCATCTCTCCCTTCGTCCAGAACACACACAAACATCTTTTTATTCACCAAATTGAACCTATTTAAATGCGCGTCCGAATTGGAGAGTCCAATCAACAGGACTCCCGCGTTCACACAAGTGGCGCTCATTGTTTCCTAGGTGCGTCAATTGTCCGTGTCACACGACCCTTCTCTCATCTTTTCCAATCTCTCTCTCTCTATCCCTCCCTCCCATATTTCCCTTCTCCACCTTCTCCTCCCATACAGGAGTAATTAACTTGAAGTGGAAAGGGAGATGAACGCGGGATCCCTTTAGGACGCGTGAAGGTTGCGTCTCCCTGTCATCCCGATTGCCGCCCTCATTTATTACGACGCGTCTCTGGCGCTCATGACCCCGAGCGGAGTAAACAAACGCCGAGGATCAATCAGCGTGGACTGGTCACGTGATCTCATCTCGCAGACCCCCCCATCCTCTTCCACCCACGCAGCAAATGGCCTTGGAAACGATCCAAGTAGCCATGTTTTTCCTGTAGGGTCTCGAAAATGGGATTGCGAACGCGTGCTGAACGCCATTTTGGCCTAGATTTAAGATGCGGTCTCCATGGAGACGGAAATGAGTCTCGTTCAACGAGTTGCGCATGCCCGAAAGAAGCCTTGTCGGCCCATTGCGTCCTCCCCCCTATTGGGGTAGCTTCACTGCTTGGCAACTGATGAGAGGAGGATGGAAGGGGAGGGGAGGGGACTGGGGTCGGATCGGATCGGATCGGAGGAAGGGGAACGCTATGAGACGCGGAGCGGAGGATTAATTTCTGCGCGACGAGTAAACAGCGGGAGATGAGAGTGGAAAGGGGATGGGCGAGGGGGTGAGGGGGTGGGTGTGACGTCACTCTGTTTGCTTCGATGACACTTAATTCGCTCGTTTGAATGGACCGGACGATGATGTCATTAAGGGAGAGGAAGCGTTCGGGGGAGTGGGAGGTGGTCGGGACGCCCGTTAAGGATGGTCTAAATGTTGGTGACGTCATTTTCCGTCTATTAGAAAGACCGACGATGAAAAAGGGTTCGTTCGACTGGAGAGCGGCGAAGATGGCAACGCCGTAGCCGGAGGCGCACCGGCACCGGCGCCGGGGCCCGGTGTCGGGATGGGGCCGGTTGCAGGAGGACCGGGCCCGAACCTTCCGACGCGCTCGACCACATTTCTTAGCCCGGAATGCGCCTGTTGCGCCAATATGAGCAAGAGATCCACAGTTGCACTGCTGGCATCCATCGGATTCCTCGTCTTGTTCGGATCGAGGTGTAACATGGGAGTAGCTGTCGTTGCAATGACGGGACAAGCGCAAGGATACGACCACAACACTACAAATCAGGTATCTAAAAGATTTTTATTTCTTCAATTTTTTATATTTTTTTATTTCATTTTCAATTGGATGACGTTCAAGCCGTCAGCAGGTTTGCTTGAAGGGCTTCCTGGGAGCGTAGAGGCATCAGGCACTTGAGGGTTAATCAATGCACATGTCGGCTTGTTGGAATCTTTTCAATTTGTCAGTTTGCTATGAGCGGTTGGCAAGTTTTATTATGTGCTGCCAGTGCTTTGCCAGTGGTTGGTATAGAAGTGCAACTTTGAGGTGGCATTTATTTTGTTTACATTTTTCTTCCTATAAATAAGTCTCCAGTATGGCGAAGAATCGATTTTCGTGGCGAGGGGAATTATATAGAGTGTGAATTGGTGTTTAACCGATTGATTTTCCTCACATTTTTGATGTTATTAGTATACATGCAATACCACCGAACAAGACTAGTGAACGGTCGAAAGACCTACGGTAGATAGAATAATGACGATTAACGAAAGTATATCCAAATTGTCGTCGCACAAAATTTACCGTATTTCTTCGCAAACGACGGCATGCCGGTAATTACGAGTCTGACCAGTTTCTGACAAGTAGACAACTGGAGAAAATGGCAGAAAATTCGAATTATCCGCCACCCTGGTCCGACTCGTCACTATCCGGCATGCCGTTCTTCTTTCCGAAGGAATACGGTAAATCTAGTAAGAAAACAACACGAGAACACATTGAAATAAGATTGGAAAATCAATGGTTTTAATGTTCTCATCACATCCGTACTTGGTGAAAAACAAGCAGCCCAGATTCCATTGGAGCCCGGCCGGGACTTGGAAAATCTAGTATATACGTATATAGCGTACATTCCACCGAAGTGGCACATTGGATTAAGAATCGAAAAATTGATTTTTCACTTAGAAATAGTAACTTTTGCACAAACACACTGCACGGCACAGCCCCATTTCTAGTCTTAATTATATTTCCGTGGAGCCTTAATTGTAATAGACAGTTTGACACCGAACGAAGAACCTCTTAAGTGATGTCACAATTCCAAACTTGAACTTACATAACCAATTACTAGGCATAAACTTAAAAGCGAAACTTGGTAGCCAATTTAAAGAGACTCCATCAAGTTGCAGGCTCTCTTTCCCTCAGGTTGGGTTTTCACTTGTCATCAGGTACTCTAGGGGTCGTTTTAATCTGCTAAGCGGGATCGCGCGTCTCTCTCCGCGGTGCGTGCCCACCAGCGACAGATTGCGCGGATTAGTTAGAGCAGATGCGGCGCGTGCGGCGTTCGATAGCAGCGGCGTTTCGGCTTTTCGTATCGAGGAGGGGGGACGCGGTCGCGTTGCCACGGACGACCACGTCCGCTCGTACGAATCCTATTTCCCTCCCGTTCCCCTTGGCGTTTCTACCGCATTGACGACAGGGAAACGCCATTAGAAGTCAATTAGTGGCGTAGAGACTCGCAAATCGACAACAGGTAGCTGCCCCTTTGTTTGTTCGCTGCACCATTTTACACGTGAACTTTGATTCATTTTCCCCTTCCGTAATCAGATGAATTATTTAAAACATGACAATTGATCGAGCGAAACGAAACGATATTGAAATTTTAAAAAAAAAAAAAAAAAAGCCGTAAACTCGGATTGGCGTATTGTAGATATACAGTAGCGCGGGGTTTCTCAACCCGTGAGGCGGTTCATATAAACTTTCCCCAGGGGTCGGTTTGCGAACGAGCAAACAGAATCAAGGTTTTATCAATGTTTTACTTTAGAAACTGGAATTGAAACTTCTAATCTCATCTGGCGGTGAGATCGGCTTTGTCTCGAGGGGATCGTAAATTGGAAAATTGAAAGAAATTTCCAAAGTGGAGAAATTAATTACAATTTCTTAATTCTCAAGAATTCTTGAGAAATTGATATAAGAAATTCTTAGTTCTCTTCAAAATTTTTTTAGATTTTTTTTTTGAGAAATTCTTAATTTTTGAGAAATTGGCACCTAACAAATTCTTAATTTTTGAGAAATTGGTACCTAACAAATTCTTAATTTTTGAGAAATTGGTACCTAACAAATTCTTAATTTTTGAGAAATTGGTACCTAACAAATTCTTAATTTTTGAGAATCTTTAAAATTTTTTAGATTTTTTTTGAGAAATTCTTAATTTTTGAGAAATTGATATAAGAAATTCTTAATTCTCTTCAAAATTTTTTAGATTTTTTTTTGAGAAATTCTTAATTTTTGAGAAATTGGTAAGAAATTCTTAATTTTTGAGAAATTGGTAAGAAATTCTTAATTCTCGATGAGAAATTGGTAAGAAATTCTTAATTCTCGATGAGAAATTGGTAAGAAATTCTTAATTCTCGATGAGAAATTGGTAAGAAATTTTTAACTTTTGAGAAATTAATAAGAAATTCTTAATTCTCAAGAATTTTTGAGAAATTTGGTAAGAAATTTTTAATTCTCAAAAAATTAATAAGAAATTCTTAATTCTCAAAAAATTAATAAGAAATTCTTAATTCTCTTCAAAATTTTTTAGATTTTTTTTTGAGAAATTCTTAATTTTTGAGAAATTGGTAAGAAATTCTTAAATCTCGATGAGAAATTGGTAAGAAATTTTTAACTTTTGAGAAATTAATAAGAAATTCTTAATTCTCAAGAATTTTTGAGAAATTTCGTAAGAAATTTTTAATTCTCAAAAAAATTACTAAGAAATTCTTTGAGAAATCGACTCTTGAGACCGCAGAAATCAGAAACCCTAGAGCCCCTATATCCTCAGAAATAAATTCACAGGAAAAGTTAATCTTATTAAACAGACAGCAGAATTCGGATGGAATCCCGCAACCGTCGGTGCTGTAGATTCATCTTTTTTCTGGGGTTACATCATCACTCAAGTCCCAGGTGGCTTCTTGGCCTCCAAATATCCAGCCAATAGGTAAAATAAACCAATCATTAAACATAATAAATTTTTAATTCCTAAATTCATTATTCCACCAGGGTGTTTGGCTCCGCAATCGCAGCATCTGCCTTTCTCAACCTGCTCATCCCAGGGGCGGCCGAAGTAGGTTTCGTGATGGTCATCTTCATCCGCGTCCTTCAGGGACTCGTCGAGGTGAGTGACACAAACACGTCTCTTCCATTTCACATTTTATTTCCCCTTTTGGCTTTCGCCTCATTTTCCAACCCCCCTTCCCCCCTTCCCCGGTGGTTTTCTTTTACAACCGGAAGTTGACCGCCATTCACTCATTTCCTGTCCATTAGCGTATCCGCTATTGTTCTCGAGCCATCTCCATGACGACGATTTTTTGTTTACAGGGCGTCACGTACCCCGCCTGTCACGGCATTTGGCGTCACTGGGCACCCCCCATGGAACGCAGTCGCTTGGCCACACTCGCCTTTTGCGGTAATTTGTTGCCTTCGAAATCTTTTATCAAATTCAGCTCGACTGCGCATGTGTGCTCATAGGTGTGTGTGCGTGTGTGCTTGAATCGTTACAGGTTCGTACGCAGGCGCAGTAGTGGCGATGCCACTTTCTGCTTGGTTGACGGCAGTCAGCGGTTGGCAGACCTGTTTCTATTTCTACGGTGAGTCGGGCGACCCCGCCCATCCATCTGCCGTCGATTGGCCGCGTTACTCGCGTGAGAATCGGCCACTCGATTGGTTGTCGTCGGAGCCCTCCGAGCGCGCGCTCATTGGTCGCCGCTCGGAGCGCGTACTGCTACGATTGGCTGAGACGATCACTCGAGAACGAGGAAGAGAATAAAGATAAAGAAGAGGAGGGATGGGGAATGGGGATGGAAAGGAAAAAGATGGGGTGTACGGGGGAGGGGATGGAGGAGTTAATCCAATCGGTGTCCGCCACAATCAATCATGTCAAGCGGAGCCAAGTGAATTAGGCCTAACTTGATGATGTGGGGGTGTGTTGTGATTGGGGGTGTGAATCATTAATTGGGATCGATGACGTAGACCCTTAACTTTTTTTTTTTTTTTTTTTTTTTTTTTTTTGTGCTTTGCTGCGAAGGTGCCATGGGGATTGTGTGGTTTGCTGTGTGGATGTGGCTCTCGTTCGAGCGTCCAGCCACTCATCCGACCATCACGCAAGCGGAACTCATCTATATCGAGCAGAGCATCGGTCATGTATCCCACGAATTGCCTAATGTAAGATATTTGATTTATTCAAAGCTTTGAATCGGAACTCTAGTGACAATACGCATAATTAGTATTTTTTTTTTTTTATTAATTTGGTGTTGTGACGTCATCGTTAAAAAGGGCGATCGATATGGTTTAATTGGATCAATTCTGACGTCATTTCATCAATTTTTCGAGTGTGAAATGATGAAAAATTAAGAAATATGTTGGATGATGCCATGACGGGAAACTGCGGTGATGGTGAACCGTAATCGAAAAATGTCCGACTTTATTGCGATTTTTCCCTCTGTATAGTACTTGTAATTTATTCCTATCGATCCGAAACCTACACGGAATGAGGTTATTTGGGTCATAAATTTACCCCTCCTTTTTGATGTATTTGTTTTTAATATATTATTTCTTATTTGATGCAATATGAAGAAATTATACACCCAAATTACAAATACACACAAAAAAAAATAATAATATATTTATTTTTTTTTTTTTTTTTTTTTTTTTTTAATGAAGAAAAATGGAATCATTTATTTAAATTTTAAATAAATGACGTTCTGAAACGTTGATTGATTTTCAAATCTACTTTATAGGTTCGTTCAGTCCCATGGGCAGCATTTTTCACTTCTTTACCAGTTTGGGCTATCATCGTAGCCAATTTTTGTCGTTCGTGGACCTTTTATCTACTCATCAGTAGCCAAGCCCTTTATTTTAGTCAAGCTTTAGATATGACGCTAGAAGATGTAAATATTTTTTTTTTTAAAAAAAAAAATTAAAATAAATAAAAAAAAAAATTTGAATACTTTAGGCGGGATTTTGGGCATCTCTGCCCCACTTGTTGATGTCATGCGTAGTACCAATTGGCGGTCATTATGCAGATCAATTGCGCAGGCGCCAGATTCTCTCGACCACTGCAGTTCGCAAGTTGTTTAATTGCGGAGGTATTTATTTATTCACATTTTTCAATAAAAAATTGCTCAATTCCTGTGTCTCGCTTCATGCCCGTTAAAAAAGTATTTAATAATAAATGTGTCATTTATGAGGTCAATTTCGCAGACCCTGATGCCATATTGGACTGGTTTGTGTCAACATGCGATCAAATTTATTTTTCCAGTAGTCATTACTGCTAATAAACGAGGTGATCACGTCTCACATTTGATCACATTGAGCCGCTACTATATTTGATGACATGTCGAAGACATAAAAAACATTTAATCTTTCAAGATTTCTTTTTATATTTCTAAGAAAAAATAATAAAAAAAAAAAAGAAAAAAAAAAATAGAAAAAAAAAAATTAAAATTGATTGATTTAATTTTAATTTGTTTAATTTGTTTGTTTCGTTTAGGTTTTGGCATGGAAGCGGTTTTCCTCTTGGTGGTTGCTTACACACGCAACAAAGTGGCCGTTATTTTCGCACTCACCTTAGCCGTTGGATTTAGTGGTTTTGCTATATCGGGTTTCAATGTCAATCATCTGGATATCGCACCTCGTTACGCATCAATCTTAATGGGTATATCAAACGGATTCGGCACACTTGCCGGTATGTTTTGTCCAATTGTGGTGGAAGCCGTCACTGGAAAGGATCCTAACTCGTCGGAAAAACCCGCGGTAGGTGACGTCATCAGGGATATTTTAATACTTTAATTTTTTTTAAAAAAAAAATTTTACTATAAAACTTTACTGGACATTATTTCGCGAGAATAGTAAGGGGAAAAGGCGACACGATTGAATTGTGGGGAGAATAATGACTAATAGCAATTGTAAAAGCAATTGAATTACATTTCATTTACTAGCACCTAAGGGAGAAGTGTGAAACCAATCAGAAATAAGATTAAAAATGTTTAAGAAAATATAAAATATACAATTTTAATCGAATGTGAAATGTGTTAAAAAAAAAACACAATTAATTTTAGCTAATGTAACTGCCTCTTTTGTCGTTTTAGATATGAGTTAATTAGTGGCGAAGTCAACATGATGATGAGTATCGAATGGCTATATAATATCCTAATTTGATACTCCGGTGTGAGATGTAGTTAATATTAGACTATTAATTGCATCCCTACAAATTCGAGTTCGGCATCCATTGATCACTGAACGGCTAAATTTAACGCTGTGGGTGGTTTCTAATAACTCAGCTACAGTATGGTTTTGGACTGTGGAGTTTGAAAATCGATTCCTCAATTATTTTTATACGTTTTCATTTACAGCTGAGGGTAAATATTGGCTCATGAAACGCTTTTTGTATCAAAAACTTGAAGTATTGAGTGCTCTATCAACGTTTTATCACAACTAATCTGCGACTAATTGGGCCTCGTGATAAAAATTTAAAACAATTTAAATCTTATCTCGAAACCATAAAAAAAATAAAAAAAAAAAAAAAAAAAAAAAAAAAAATTTAAGAGTTCTTTTCCTCAATTAATAAAACACCCATGCATTAAATGGTCGCAGTTTAGCATGCTAAAAAGCATTAAATCTGGTTTAAGAGTCATAAAAAAAGGACAATTTTCAAGTATCCAATGCCATTAATCAATACTGAAAGCCTACTTATGCGTGAAATGTCTTTTTTTGTTGAAAATATTCTTAGGTTTGATGTTTAATTGCAGTTCTAAGTAGAGAATTTCTACTTCAAATGGCTTCCAATTACATTTTAATTAGAAATCTGAGGGAATTAATTATTTCTAGTGGCATAAAAATATAAAATTGTTTATGGTCAAGAAATATAGATTTTCAACCCTTGATTTGTGTGAATACTCAATAAATGGACGGTTTTGAGGCAAGGCAATCCTTCTTTTTAGATTAGTGTACTTTGTAAATAGAGTCTAGATCTGACGTAGCCTAATTTCATCTATTTTGATGTCTTCTTTTGTGCTGGTTCACAAAACGTTCTCTGGAAGCACTCAGAATCCAATTTCAAGAGGGAAAATTGATTTGAGAAGTGCCAATGACTCTGAATGTCCACAACTATCACTTAGTGTTTTAAATTCAAGGATTATTATTATTACACTTTGTGTTTTACTAATTCCAACTCACAGCAGGGAAGATGGGTCTTAGATCTTAATAGGTGTTTTTATTGAATCTTCACAATTCAATTGTTTTTCCTATCATTTACATCAATTCAATTGTTTTCCTATCAATTACATCAATTGCATCAATTGCATTATGGGATTTATTGGAATGGCTCATTAGGATCAGTTAGTCTTAACTGGAACCATTTTGAGCAAATCCTTTCAACATGGTCTTATCTTTACTGCACTTAGATGGCTGACTGGTAGCCAAAGAAAAATTTAAGCAGTGGACTTTGAACTTCCACAATAAACAATAGGTGCATTTAATTCCAAAGTGATAAACTGTTTATCTTGATTCTTTTGATTCTCGCTAGGTGGAAATGACGTTTTTTACGTCATTTTCCAACAATCAGTTTACCCATAAACCGCTTTTACATAAACCACGTTGAGGGTTGTTTATGCTGCTGAAATCTTGTTTTTGGCAGCATTCTTGGCAGCCATTTTGGATTCGAGATTGATCGAGGTGGCAGCCGATCGACTTTATTAAAAGATTTAAGTGGTTTTTTATATATTTTTTACTAGATTACAACATTTATGGTATACTTTAATGTGTACTACTATTTTATAGTAGCTTAAAATGTCAACTGAAACTCAGTTTCAAACAACAATCCGGACATGGATTTTGGATTAAGAACTAGTTCCGATCAAGGAACTTGACCCTAGAATATTTAAGTTTGCAACTGCTCATGCGCAGACAGAAACTTAATAACACGTTCAATGCTTAAAGCAGATTAAACTGGTTCTCTATAATCAGATTTAATCATGCTTTTATAATCACTTTGGAATTGAACGCACCTAGTAAAAACCTGTCTAAGGTGACCTCCGATAATGCAAAATAAGTGGTTTTTTAGGCAGGTGGTAAAATAGTACACAATGGTTCCAGACAAAGTAAAGTAGTATCCAGACAAAAGTGGTGACCAACATAGGTTTTACTGTATTTGAATAGAACAATGGAACAGAAAGTGAACTAAGACATCAATAATGGAAAATTAACATTGGTCATTTCAGACAGCGGACGAATGGCAAACAGTTTTCGTGATAGCATCAGTGATCCATTTCTGTGGAGTCATATTTTATGGAATTTTTGCATCCGGTGAACAACAGCCGTGGGCGGAACCAAAAGAAGAGGAGAAACCTTCTTGGAACCCCCTGGAAAATTCTTTCAAGGAAGGAGATGCAATGAGTAATGGAAAAGTGCCACTACCGCCGTCGTACGGCGCTTGCGTAGAAGCAAACAACCAGCAGCAGTCCCAATTACCCAACACAGAACTGTAGTGTGGATTTGGATTTGAATTTATATTTATCTCCTCCCTTTGTGTCACTCAGGAAAAGAAAGATAACCCTCATTTCATTCCCAAACTGTGAGAGCAATAAGTGGAGTCTAACGAGTCTTAAACCTTGCTAGTGTACAACTATACGTTTAGTTTGGTCGCTTCTACTATAACGTCTAAGGGTGTGTCTGCAGACAGTCTTCGCACAAAACCGAAAAACAAAACTGCATGATGGATTTACTAAGGGACACGAACGAAGCATCTACACAATTAACTAATCAAATTATATAACCATAAAATGATCAAAAGTATTAACATTTTTGGTTGCCATCTTTAGCTTCAGTCTATAGTCTTTGTTGCATACACATTAATAATCTAGCAAAATCAAATGCCGAAACACAAAAGAATAATTTGATTAAGAAATAAATAAAATAAAGATCGCTCTCTCGGTTCGTACATTAAAAATTAGACTGGGGGTCACGGCTGCGCGTAGTCCACATATAGGACGCGCCACCTAACTTTTTTCTTTAAAATACTGAAAATAACACTTTATTTGGACAAAGCCCCGTATATGGCATTATTTGATTGGCATGCCGGAAAGAACAACACGAGCATATAAATTTCTGGACTCATTGAGGAGAGAAATTGTTCTCACATTTAATGCTCTATTCACGTCTAAGCCCATCAACTGCACGGGGCTCTGCTTCTGTGCATATGTATGGAATATGAATTTGCCTCCAGCTAAATTTGCCATCATGTAATGAAATTTTTGTGTTTTGGTGTCTGGTTGTAGATGAACAAAAAATATTAATTCTTCAGATATCAGCGACTGAATACTGTTGTTAAATGTTGAAATGACTTCAACGCTTGTGTTTAACCTTATAGGTTATAACCGTATACTGTATTAAAAGGAAAAAAGTACAATTTAAATTCGAAGTCTCATGTGTGCACAAAGTAATGGGTTTTACTGGAATTTGCACAGGGAGGTTTGGGAAAAGCAAGACACTGATCCTTCAATGACCAATAATGACATCAATCGCTTGCTAAATTCTATACTGCTGAAAGCACAGAACTCTAGAGTAAAACAATCAAAAAGAGTACTGATGTAGTTAGAAATAGAATGGTAATGTGTTGTTTTTTTTTTTACCTCAAAAAATGAACATTTGGCCTTCAGATGGCTTTAAATTTTACTATTTGATAGTCCATCCATAAGCACAACTGTAGAGAATTGTTAGTTTGAAATATAATACATCACATGATAGAATATTTAACTGAATTAGCATATATTCAGGACCATAGCTAACTGGTTCAGTCTTGGTGCTATTAAGTGGTACTTGATGTGCGAATAGCCATTCTTTCTCTCATAGATGTATCTCACTCTTGATATAACCTAAAGATGGCCACCAAAATAGAATAGTAAACATTAAGAATTGTATATATATGTATTCAATGGTTGTGTTTTCCAAGAATTTTAGAAGCAGTGGATATTTTATTGTGGATATTTGGCACAATAGTTCAGTTTCAGTTATAGTTGAAAAGACATAGGGTAGGGGAACCCACATTACAATTAGACACATTACAATCTGTCTTATGTTGGTTAAGACATATCTCGGTGAAGATGGAATGCTAGTAATCATTGAAAAATCATTGAATAAAACAAAAGTGGACACAATTTATGGTTATATAGCTCTTGATCATTCCCATTTCCTCGCTTCGAAGTGTCATGTCTGCAACTAGACACACCCATAGTCATCAATGTCGTCGTCTTCGTCAGCACTTTTGACTTCCGGTCAAAGTGCGACATCTACCGCAGAGTATTATCAACTTCAATCTTTCTATCTATTTTCAGTTTCTTTCTCATTTTTTTTATTTTAATAAAGCGAAAAATGCAATGCACACTTTTTATCTTTTTTTTTTTTACAAAAAAAAAAAGAAAAATTATTATTTCACCGTTTTTTGCTTTTCTTTTTATTTCTTTCACATTTTTTTCCCTCGTTGTTTGGGTGATTTAGAAACATGGCCTATTGGTCCTTTGTTTAGACTTGAACTATGAATCAATCGAATGGAGGGATAAAGCCCATCCGTTTATGCGTCATTTCCTTCCTTCCTTCCGCCATGTTGTTTGTCAGTGTTGTGTGGATGCTGCATGTCGTTTTCATTATAAGTTTTTCCAGCATCAGGCAGCAACTAAAAAAATTAATAATATCTATATATAGATAAAAAAAAATTTTAGATGTTGCTCATTAAGCCGCCTCCTCTCTCTTCTCTGTCCCAATACTCCGTCAATCGAAGATCAATTCAATTTGGTCTTTGATCTTAACTCCTATTTACCGTAAGCAATATATTATACATAATGAAATAAATAAAAAGTATTAACATGACTGTGATTCTCCGCCATCTTGTGATGAGAAAATTGTTATTATTTTCATTTTTTTATTTCTTGTTTTCCTTTGAGCAGATGTTTTATCGAATAAATACGATGTTGTTTCTCGAATTGAAAATTTCAATTTTTATTTAATTTATTTTTATTTTAATAAAATTTTTTTNTTTTTTTTTACTAGCCACCATCATGGAATCAAACAGTCATTTATTATCATTTGTACGGCGCTTTTGACCTTGCACTCTCTTTCTCTGGCGCCTTTGAATCCCAAACCATTGCCAAACTCATTTTGCAGTTGAATACGAAAGAAAGAGAAAAAATAAAAAAAAAAAAATAAAAAAAAAAAATAAGAATAAAAAAAAAAAAATAAGAAAAAAAAATTAAGAAAAAAAAAATATTGAAATCCATTACATTAGCATTAGCCTTCTTACCAGGGATTGACTCAATATTGCAAAATCAATGCCAACACATCTATCCTATCCCTTACTTTTTTCTAAGTGATTGCATTGCAGCCCTAGTCGTCAATACAAGAAATCAAAAGGACAAATAAGTGTAACTAAGAGACCGAGGAATGTCTTTTGTATTCATTATTTCATCATTTTATGAACAATAGAAAGCAAAAATAAATCCTTTCATTATTTATAGAAAAGCAGGAATCATTGATTACAATGACGTCATCGCATTTGTCATTGTTTTTTTGTTTTTTTCGAATTTTAAAAAGTGATTGTTTAATTTAATGAAGTGAAATGAAAAATGAAGTTGGTCAACACTTCACTTTTACCAATGGATCCATCAGGTGGGCAAAGCTGAGCTCGGCACAGATTGCGCGTGTGCAATCAACTCTATTGAACGGCCATTAGGGAAATGGGTGACGGCGCTTCAACAAGCATTTTCACCATATAAACAATTCGTCCTCGCTTATAGATGAGACGAGGGGAAACTGGTCGCCTAGCAACCGACGTTAAGCCTACTTCATCAAGCGACCCGAGTTGCCTTTCATGGTATTACTCGTGGTTTGGCTTCATTGTCTCCCGTAAGTAATCAAAGGGTTGACTTGTCGAGGGCCCCGCCCTACATACGTGGGAGCGCAGCAAGGGCGGACACCAGAACGTCCCTTTTATCTCGCAGATAACCCGGCCACCTCTCTGACTCCGTTGTCATGCTGGCGTCTGGTTGCCTAGCAACTATTGAAGCGAATCTTTGTTTACTCTCGACCAATCGTCGACTAATTCGTGGTTATTGATGGCTATTACGTTAATAGGGAAAAAGAAGAGCCATTAGGCTAATGACAAAAATAAAATTCGATCGTTATTGTTTAAAAAATGTATTTTTATTTTTTATTTCGACGTGACGTGACGTGACGATCGAATAAATATAAATTCAGTTTATGTCAGTCTTATTCAGTCTTAATTTCAATTTCACCCAACTTTTAAATGAGGAAAATTTTATTTTTTTAGTTTTGTTCAGTTCAGATATTTAAAACAGATTGCAACCCTCGTGGAAAAGAGGATCTTGCGCCGGATTAACGCGTTTCCAATTTTGTTTTATGTCATGGTGATCGCCTTTTCCATTTTCCTCTCCGCCTATCTTTTTCTCGCTTCACTGAGTACATGACGGTATACAAAAAGAAGGGAGTACTCTTCTTTTTTTTCTTTTTACAAAATCCTATTTTTTTTATTTTTTATTTTTACGCTGATCGCGTGCTAAAATCCAAAATTTCATTATTTGCGGCAGGTTTAATTTCCCATCTGTCACGTTCGTTACAATGCATTTTTTTTAAAAGTTGTTTGTTTACTTGCTACTGATTACGCAGCGTCAATTTGCGAATAGCACCTAATAAAACTTAGAATATGTGTCACTAGATGCCGCCAGCTGCTGAGAATTCTTGCGGCAATTGCTCGTACTAAGAAACAACGAAAGATAGAACCAAAGTAAGTAAAACAGGCTGAAATCTTACTTTATTCGTTTAAATTTAGAAAGAAAAAAATTCTTATATTTGATTTTGATTTATCTATTTACTAATATATTTATATATCTAGTTGAAATTTTGGTGACGTCATATCATTCGTTCTCGCTGTTACGAATACGAATTCTGGAATCCGCCATTTTCGCCTTCCGTTCTTTTAGCTCGATACGCAAAGGAGTTGAGTGAGTACGTTCAAATCGCTCGATTTACTTTATTTTACACCATCACCACCTTTTCAAGCGCCATCGCGGCCTTTTCCTTGAATCGATTGGTTTTGGGAGTAATGTGTTGATGAATGTGTTGCAGTTAATGGTTTTTCTAATCGGTCATTGTGTTGCGGCACTCACTCTTTTTCAGGTGGGTGTATGTCCAGATATCGTGACTCTTCTTCACTGGATTGCAAGGTTTACGTCGGTGACCTGGGCAGCGGTGCCTCCAAACAGGAGTTGGAGGAGGCCTTTGGTTACTATGGTCCCCTAAGGAATGTTTGGGTTGCGAGAAATCCTCCGGGATTTGCTTTCATTGAATTCGAAGATTCCAGAGATGCTGAGGATTCTGTGAGGGCTCTTGATGGAAGGTAATTTTCAAAGAAAATAATAAAATAATCATTTTTCTCAGAGAACGATCGAATAAAAATCAATTTTAGCAGATTTTTTTTATAAAAAAAATTTGATGTTTTTTGTTGGAAAAAAAGAGATTTTGATTTCGATTCGTGTTCTTTGATGAAAGAAAATTAAACAATTGAGTTAACTGTTTTAATTGTTACTTTATTAGGACTGTGTGCGGGCGCCGGGTGCGAGTGGAAATGTCGAATGGTAAATCGAAGAGAAGGTTTCGCAATCAGCCTCAGAGAGGCCGCCCTTTTCATCCCGAAGATCGCTGCTATGAGTGTGGAGAACGTGGTCACTATGCTAGGGACTGCTACCGGTACAACCGTTACCGGCGTAGCCGTAGCCGTAGCCATAGTCGCGGAAGGCCTTCCAAGTGAGTTTTCTACGAATTGAGCGGTTAAACCAAAAAAAAAAAAAAAAAAAAAAAATTGAGAATAAAAATCAAAAAATGCAAGTTTTAAACTGGATATAGGGAGGGAAATAATTTGTTTTCTTTTTTTTTTGGATTTTCCTAATAATACAACATTTACTGATTAATCGTAGCTTACGCCCATTCCCCAGTTTGCTAATAGTGTGTTGCCCATTAAGTTACTTATTTTATTTTTTCTTTAAAAAAGATAGGAAAATTTGAAACTGCCCAATTCAAGCAAAGATAGGTTGTGGTTATGTAATTTATTTTCACTTCCAGGTGTATTATTTATGGTTATTTCGGTTAAAATTTGAATTATGCAATTTTTAATCGAAATATTAGTTATAAAATGAATACAATTAGGAGTAAATTAGTAGACAAAAAAGGTTCTATCAATTTACTGCGCAATTTAAAAGTTCTTCTGACGTATGCAGCGGTGGAAATGCAGATTTTTTTCTTAACAATCCGAAATTAATGCGAGCAAAGTGTAAACAGCGCAGATGTTTACAGCTAAATTGGAACTTTAAGAGGCAGTAAGGGGATCCACAACTACTTTTTGTTGACTTTTATTGACTAAAAACGGATACTTTGGAGAATGCATTAAAATTTGCATTTGTTTTTGCCAAATAAAAGTTTTATTTTTTTTTTTTTTTTTTTTTTTTTTTTTTAAAAAAAGTTTAAAAAAAAGTTTTGGATATATTTCCATGATTCTTCATTGGTGCTCTAAGTTGTAATGTGGGTAAGATTATTTTATGTTTTAATTTTTTAAAAGGTGATTTAAATTATTTTGTTTAATTTATATATATTTTTTTTTAAGATTTTATTTTATTTTTTTTATTTTTGTCTTTTTTCTTTCTAATTCTGTAGCCATCTTGTTTCTCTTGCATGAATTAAATGTAAAATTAAAAAAATTTAAAAAAAAAAAAAAAAAAAAAAAAATTAGCAAATGGAGAAAAAGGGATTTAGAAAGTTGAATTGGGCCAGATCTTAAAACAAATTACGAAGAATAAAAATTAGAAAAATTTTATTTAACGTGAATATATTATTCCTGGCATTTTTTAGGCTAAACCGTGAGAGATTCATCCCAAAATGGACATAGAATTCATCGAGATTGTGAGATCATCTCGCCTAATTGCAACTTGCTACTGAGCTTCCTACTAAAGTCTTCTTGGAGACGATCGATTCGGCGCTTCGGCAGCCGCAGATTTGAGATCTTCGTAGACCCAATCAGTCAATCAATCAAATTAAGAAAACAAAATAATGAATGTCACTAGCGCTTCTTCTTCACGTGATCTGCTCACATCTGCTAGCGTCGGGGGGCTTAAAAAAATCTCTCGAAAAATCACTAGATTTGTCTGAATCAATGAATCAATCAATGAACCAACTGGCACGTTTTCCTAATTCAACCGTAGACGCTCTTGATTAGCCACTACACACCTTGAGTAGTCGTTGCAAATGACTGCAAAAATATTTCAATCTTACATAATCGATTCAACCGAATTGAAATATTTTTTCTTTCGTTTCTGACCACTGCTCAAAGACGTTCCTGACCCTGCTCGCTGTCATCTCTTCACATTTGAACATGTAACATGTAGATTGGTTACAAATCACTCAAAAGTTGCAACTCGAGATCAATTTAGCGATCATCTTTCATTTTTTGGAGTTCTGTTAGGCTGTTTTTTTTATTTTTATTAATTATTTTTGTTTTTGTTTTGTTAATTTATTTTTTTTTATTTTTTATGTTACATGTCATTTTTATGTACAGTTTTGCTAGGATAAAGGTAAGTTTAGTTTTAACAAACAGAAATTTTTTTTTTTTTTTTTTTTTTTTTTTTT